>JXCR01097628.1:0-74179 GCA_002079205.1 Phalaenopsis hybrid cultivar | reverse complement strand
GGCTGACAGCACTATATATTTACATATCCAACACCTAAATAATCATACTTAATTACACATACATACAACACTTGATTCTTTAGCATGACATGAAAATACCATCATCAATATCTTTCTAAAAAGTAAATTAAAGTACAGCTTTTCAAGCTTAGCTTTCTGATACCATGCAAAATGTTATAAGTGTAGATATCAAACTTTAGATGTTAATATGTAAATACATAAAAATTATGTGATAGGCATGTAAATTAATCCCCCCTTTTTTTAATATGAATTTATTTTCTAATCACTGTATAATAGTATTACGATAATACTCATATTAAATTATAAATATATGGCTTTTCGTCAATGCAATTAAAGGTATGTTTGGGGTGTTGTAGTTTTTGTAAGAATGAATGTGTTGAATCCTAACTTGTCCTTCTGCGAGCATGCCCCAAGAGTCGGAATTGAAAGAGGTGAGAGATAGTGACAGTAAGAACGCACAAAAATTGAACCCTTCGGAGAAAGTGGGGAGAGCCTTCCTTTATTCCTCTTGGGATCACCTATATAAAGGGATCTAATTAATACAATTAAGGGTGGAAGGAACCTTTATGGAAGCCGCCCCTAAATAGAATCAATGCATATCATATGAATTTATGACCATCATAATGTTGACAAAAATAACAATTTACAATTACTTATGAGTTTGAATGTCATCGGTCGGTGGACGACCGATCGTGTCAGTTGACCAAATGGAATCTACCTCTGCCAAGAGGGGGTAATTGGTTCGTGTCAATAAGGTCGGTTGTCTTGACAAGAGGTCTGACTGGTTAGTTCTACAGGACATGTTGCTTCGGTCAGGTAATCGGTTGTTGGGTTGACTCGTTTTGTTGGGCAAGTTGTGGCTCACTTGATGTTTGGCTCAAGTCTTACAGGACCCATGTCTCGTCTGCGTGGTTAGTCTGCTGCCTCAGCCGGATCTTCGCTCTCACAAGATCTTGAGCAGATCTTGTTGTTGCCAGTGCAGCTTGTTTGATGGAACTAGCTGTCGGGATTGTTTGAACCTTACCCTTGGCGGATCTTACTGCTACCTAGTAGGGGACCATCTTCAAAGCTTTTGATTTATTCTGGGTATAAAGATATAATTTCTCATGTCTGGCGTTAAATTGTTGGTCAAATCGCTTAAGCTGGAGGGAAACATTGTATTCTCAACCATTCGTTATCTTTGAGATTTGTGTTGGTTGTTCTTGTGTATACATATCAACTCTATGAGTTTTCCTGCTCCTGGATGAAATCAGTTGCAATAAGGATAAGGAAATTATTAGTTATTCATGTTACGATAACCGAAAAAAAAGAATTTAATAATTAGTTTTTTTTTCCTTTACTTTTGTGTCTTATGTGTCTTATAAATAAGGATAGGAATTGGGCTATTCAGTTGTTGTCAATTTTTTCTATACTAATGAATAGGCATCATGTCGAGCGATATGAGAAAAAAGATGGTCGACCCGAGCCTACTGACTTTGGCGGGATATCCCACCTGTTCTTGCATCAAGTCTAAAAAAGAAGGTGTTTAGAAGGGAGAAGTGGAGAGAGACGGACAACCCTAAGCTGGGAGAAAATAAGTAAATAGTTACGATTATACGTGACGACCGAGCATGCATATCCCAAGCATTGTCTTTTCAAGTCAAAGGTTTGAAGATGGTTGGGATTATCCCTGCTACATGGACCTCACTCTCCCAAACAGGCATGTTTGGGGGTTCTTCTGCTGAAGCTTTACCCTAGCGCTACATGTGAGCGCTGGTTGTGACAAACACTTTGTGCTTTCCAACGCGGATGAACTCCCCTATCAGATTTCATTCAACCATTTCATGACCATGGTCACGGGGGTACTGGCTGCATCTCTTCAAATCTCGTAAGGCTGGGTCCAATTTGAAGTGGTCATTATTTTGGATGGTTTGGGCTATTTCAGCCATTGACACATTGAGGGGTGTCGAACTCTGCATCTCCCGGTCAACATATGGCAGTTTGTAATATTGGGTCGATTGTTGGTCAGAGAGCCGCCTTCGGTCGTGATGCCCTCGACCACTTCCTCGTTGATCCTGGGACTGAGAGTTGTTGTTTTTGTGGTGACCCGTAAAGGGCTATCCTTCTCCTTCTGCGATCTATCCTATTCTTTTCGTCATTTTGAGGGATGGTTGGACAACTCCAGCCTGCCCTTTGGGGAGTCGTGGAGGTCTTCTTCAGCAAGTATGTACTCATTCTCCATCTCCAGTACCTCTGCAAAAGTAGTGGGTTTAAAGAAGTTTAGGTCATACTTGAACGTTTTGCTTCGAACTTCTAATTTCAAAGTTGTTCTGACTATATCAGGCTTCAGGTCTCTAACTTCCAACATCTCGTTTTGAAAATGAGTGATGTAGCCCTATAGGCTCTCATTATCTTCTTGCTTGAGGTCTAGCAGGGTGTTTAAGTCCTTCCTTGTTTTTTGTACGTTAAAAAAGTGCAAGAAAAAAGTCTTTTAAATTCATAATAACTTGGGATGGTTTTGGTCGGCAGACCGTTAAATTATCGAAGGTTGGTTAGGAAAAGTTGACACAATATCAGATTGTCAACTTGGAGCAAGTCGACCGATGCTTTGAACAATGCTACGTTGTTGATCGGTGGTTCCTCTCTTTGTGAGAATCTAGGTGGAGGATCCTTAGCTTGGGTGGGGGTATCACATATTTGATTCAGTAAGTAAAAGCCACTCCTACAAGTGGTCGGACAGACACTTGCATCCATTCTTCCCATCTCTTGTTCTCTTGTGTGGATGCAGCTGTGTTAGTGTATCGAGACTCGCTTTGTCCCTATGCTCCATGGTTGTTGCTCTGATTGTGTGGACTTGGAGGGTTTTTGGTTGGGGCCCTTTGATTACGGACCTCTTGAGATTCTGCTTCCAAGCGAGGTGTCTGGTCATTCCTCTAGGTGATTGCTGCTGGGAGGACCTCGAATTGCTCTATCATGAGAGTCAGTTGGGTTTATAGGCTCTAGACCTGTGTGTGGATGTTCGATTGCGTGGAGTCTCTATTGGGCCCCATGCTTACATTTTCTCTTTGGAAAGTGTCTCTTTTGTAGTCTTTTTCGCTTCACGTTTTTGAAATGTTTCACGCTCACCGCACCACCTTAAGGATATTGAATCCTAAATTGTCCTTTTGCGAGCATGCCCCGAGAGTTTGAATTAAAAGAGGCAAGAGAGAGAGAGAAAGAACATATGAAAATTGAACCCCCTTGGAAAGAGAGGATAGTGCCTGTGCTTATTCCACTTGGGATCGCCCTAATTAAGGCAATCTAATTCGTACAACTAAGGGATGTGAGAACCATTATGGAAACTGCCCCTAAATAGAATTAAAATGAATAATTTGAATTAATGACCGTCATAATGTTGATGTAAAAAATGATTTATTAGTTTGAATGTCGTCGGCCGGTAGACGACCGATCATGTCAATTGGCTGACCAAAATCTGCTCTACCAAGTGGGAGTAGTCGGTTGGTGTAAATAAGGTCGACCNGATCATGTCAATTGGCTGACCAAAATCTGCTCTACCAAGTGGGAGTAGTCGGTTGGTGTAAATAAGGTCGACTGCCTTGACAAGAGGTCTGAACAGTTGGTTTTGTTGGATCTATCACTTCGATCTGACAGTCGACTGATAGGTTGACCCATTTTATTAGGCGAGCAATGGTTCACTTGATGTTTGACTCAAATCTTACAAGGTCTGTGTCTCGTCTGTCTGGTCGATTTGTTGTCCCGATCGGATCTTTCCTCTCGCAAGGGTTTGAGCGAATGTTTTTGCTACCTGTGCGAAGTGTGCGACAGGACTAGCCTTTGGGACGGTTTGCACCATACCCTTCCTTGATGGTTCTTACTGCTTTAGAGAAAAGGAACATCTTCGGAGCTTTTGCCTATTTTGGGTTTAGAAACGCAGATTCTCACGCTCCATTGAATTTTCGACCAAATCGCTTACTCTGGAGTGAAACTTCATATCCTCTGATGTTTGTTATCTTAGAGATTCATGCCGGTAGCTCTATTGTATACAAAATATAAAGTTGTGGTGGAGAAAAAACTTCCTAAGAAGCTATGCTCGGAATTATAAATGCATATTTTCTTTCAAAAAATCAGACATCAATTTTCTTTCCGCGACTACATTTTAAACAAACCAAGTTGAAAAAATCAACTTTCAACCTCAAAATTTTCTAAAAAGCAGCAAGAAAATAATTCCTCAAACATAACCGTGAAACAGAAAACTATCTCAAACAAACCCTATATCAAGCAATCCATCTTTACCCGACTCAATTATTTAACATAGTTGTTCTGTGCTTCATCTTCTAACTAAGAAAAAGTCTTATATTCAATGCTCAATGCACATTCAAATATGTGTGAATCTAATAGAATATAGCAATGTTTNGAAAATTTAATAGTTTAATTTAAGTTACATGTCCAATGTTCTCATTGTTTTATTATTATTATTATTATTATTATTATTATTATTATTATTATTATTTAATATTGGCTATACATGTGGGGACAAACTATGTAACAAGATAGATTGTGTGCTTTACATTGTGTGAATTTTTTTTTTAATTTTATCATTTCATCATTTTTTATGTAATTAAATATATCATTTCATCATTAGATTAGTATATAATTAAATATGAATTATATGGCATCAAACTTGAAGAAAATATTTCTAACATGTACTTGCATTTCATGAAATTATAAATGCATTATGTTCTTTAGGTATAACTTAAGAAAATGAAGATGTCATACATAACATTTTAAGATGATTACCAAGTTAATGGGTTGCTAAAGTAACAATTATCATCGAAGCTAGAAATTCAAGTTAATTAATGAGTTTCCTTATTCATTAGTAGCACATGAACCAAATATAGATGGAATATATTNTATATATATATATATATATATATTGGGGACTGCCCTCACTACCAGTAAACTAGCCAGAGGAAGATTCGAACACATGACCTGAGGGGACTTACGACCTTCAGAGAGGTTGCTCTACCAACAGTCACGGCTGGCAGCACTATATATTTACATATCCAACACCTAAATAATCATATTTAATTACACATACATACAACGCTTGATCCTTTAGCATGACATGAAAATACGATCATCAATATCTTTCTAAAAAGTAAATTAAAGTACAGCTTTTCAAGCTTAGCTTTCTGATACCATGCAAAATGTTATAAGTGTAGATATCAAACTTTAGATGTTAATATGTAAATACATAAAAATTATGTGATAGGCATGTAAATTAATCCCCCCTTTTTTTAATATGAATTTATTTTTTAATCACTGTATAATAGTATTACGATAATACTCATATTAAATTATAAATATATGGCTTTTCGTCAATGCAATTAAAGGTATGTTTGGGGTGTTGTAGTTTTTGTAAGAATGAATGTGTTGAATCCTAACTTGTCCTTCTGCGAGCATGCCCCAAGAGTCGGAATTGAAAGAGGTGAGAGATAGTGACAGTAAGAACGCACAAAAATTGAACCCTTCGGAGNTATGTAAATACATAAAAATTATGTGATAGGCATGTAAATTAATCCCCCCTTTTTTTAATATGAATTTATTTTCTAATCACTGTATAATAGTATTACGATAATACTCATATTAAATTATAAATATACGGCTTTTCGTCAATGCAATTAAAGGTATGTTTGGGGTGTTGTAGCTTTTGTAAGAATGAATGTGTTGAATCCTAACTTGTCCTTCTGCGAGCATGCCCCGAGAGTCGGAATTGAAAGAGGTGAGAGATAATGACAGTAAGAACGCACAAAAATTGAACCCTTCGGACAAAGTGGGGAGAGCCTTCCTTTATTCCTCTTGGGATCACCTATATAAAGGGATCTAATTAATACAATTAAGGGTGGAAGGAACCTTTATGGAAGCCGCCCCTAAATAGAATCAATGCATATCATATGAATTCATGACCATCATAATGTTGACAAAAATAACAATTTACAATGACTTATGAGTTTGAATGTCATCGGCCGATGGACGGCCGATCGTGTCAGTTGGCCAACTGGAATCTACCTCTGCCAAGAGGGGGTAATCAGTTCGTGTCAATAAGGTCGGTTGTCTTGACAAGAGGTCTGGTTGGTTAGTTCTACAGGACATGTTGCTTCGGTCAGGTAATCGGTTGTTGGGTTGACTCGTTTTGTTTGGCAAGTTGTGGCTCGAGCCTTACAGGGCCCATGTCTCGTTTGCATGGTTAGTCTGCATGGTTAGTCTGCTGCCTCAACCGGATCTTCCTTCTCTCAAGATCTTGAGCAGATCTTGTTGTTGCCAGTGCAGACTATTCAATGGAATTAGATGTCGGGACTGTTTGACCCTTACCCTTGGCAGATCTTACTGCTACCTAGTAGGGGAACATCTTCAGAGCTTTTGATTTATTCTGGGTATAACGATACAAATTCTCATGTCTGGCATTAAATTGTCAGTCAAATCGCTTAAGCTGGAGAGAAACATTGTATTCTTAACCATTCGTTATCTTTGAGATTTGTGTTGGTTGTTCTGGTGTATACATATAAGCTCTATGAGTTTTCCTGCTCCTTGATGAAGTCAGTTGCAATAAAGGCAAGGAAATTATTAGTTATTCATATTACGATAACAAAAAAAAATTTAATAATTAGTTTTTTTTTCCTTTACTTTTGTGCCTTATGTGTCTTATAAATAAGGATAGGAATTGGGTTATTTAGTTGTCATTTTTTTCTAGACTACTGAATAGACATCTGACCAAAGAAAAATTTATTGAGATTTTCATACATATTTTATGCTTAATTTTAATGATATGGCACTTTAAAAGAAGATATTTTACATGTTTTTAGTTTCAGGTACAACAAATGGACTTTTGGAGAAAAAGAAACAAAAACGGTGCAATTTGGAGCAAAAACGAGCAAGAAATGAAATTTTGCTCTATCACCTTTCGATAAGTCTTTCGATGTTTAATCTCTTTTACAATTCTTGCATATTTTTTAATGAGATTACACTTTAAAAGAAGGTTATTTTTATGCTTATTTTGTAGGGCTATCAATTAGGAACACAACACAACTGAAATGGGGCAAAACATAGCTAAAACGGAACCAAACTAAGTGAAACGGTGGAGCTGCGCAGTCTGCTCGCCGACGAAGCCCAAAACGGCACCGAATGTGAGATTTACCCGAGAAGACCGAAAAATGACAGAAAAGCTCGTCGACGGCTCCCTCGAGCCCGCTGACGGCGCCTGGGACGACTATGGACCGACTTTTAGCGGTTATGGACCAAAATTCAATGTTTTTAGATGCTTTTTGAAATGATACTTGTGGCAACTCTTTAAACTTCGTCCCTATACTTTAAAAGAATGAATTTAGGTTAGAAAAAGAGGGTTTTGTGTGAGAGGAATGTTAAGAAAAGTGTGGAGAAAGTTTAGGATTTTTAGAATAGGAGTAGAAATGCAGATTTCTACCCTTTTGGAGAGATTGGAGAGGAGATTTTGAGAGAATTTGTAAGGAGTTATTCTAGCATTGCATGGATCGGCAGGAGACTTTGTAGGAGAGATTTTCTTCTTTCTTTCAAAGGGAAAAAGCTAAATGTGTGTTCTTCATTATCTTATGGTTTTGTAAACACTTATCTAGTGGATTTGCTTTGGTTAAATAAAGTTTATCGGTAGGAGACTTTGTGGGAGAGATTTTCTTCTTTCTTTCAAGGGAAAAAGCTAAATATTGTATGGTTTTGTAAACACTTATCTAGTGGATTTGCTTTGGTTAAATGAAGTTTCCGTTGTGTTTTTTTCGGAGAGATTTTCTTCTTTCTTTCAAGGGAAAAAGCTAAGTATTGTGTTCTTCATTATCTTATTAAAGGAGATGTTCTAGCATTGCATGGATCGGCGAGAGTCTTTGTGGGAGAGATTTTCTTCTTTCTTTCAAGGGAAAAAGCTAAGTATTTTGTTCTTCATCTAGTGGATTTGCTTTGATGAAATGAAGTTTTCCGTTGTGTTTTCTTCGTGCTTTGTGATGAGTTTCTCTTACTCTCTCTCCTTATTTGGAAATAATTGTAGAGAAGATTATGTCGTTATTTTCATTTTACTTTTCTTTTGTAATGAGTAGAATTCATGTTTATGATTTTGTGATGCATTTTAGAAGCGTATTTAATTATAAATGTGATGGTTTTTACTTGCATTTTATTTACATTACAATAAAGGTCTGTTGTAATGTTAAAATTCGTTGTAATTGCATCAAGACCTAAGTGAACTGTGTAATTCTCAACAATTAGAATCACATTCAGTTCCATGAATTGTTAAGTTCATGGGAGTTGAATGCAAATAAATAGGAAATATACTTTGATGGGTGTAGAATTGAAGATTTTAGGGTGACAGACTAAAATCCCCAATTCGGTTTTATTGATTGAGTACTGAAGCGGAAATGTTAGCCCTCAGACGAGGGGAACATGAGAGCTCCGATGTGAGAGTCGGTATCCTCCCAGCCTAGCCACGGATTCAGTAAACAAACATAGGATTAGTCAATGTTTTTTATGTCTGTACCAAAGAGAAAAGAATAGGATTGCTCCTATTTGACACGTATAATATTTAATGCATCTAATTCCTTTACGTTATTCAATTCATTGCATAAGAATACTAGTTTTTATTATCTCAAAATTCTCCAAACCAATTCATCCAGAAAGGTGTCTCTTTAGAATTGATATTTGCATTTAGTTATAGTTACTATCTTTACATTTAACACTTGCATTTAGGAGTAGTTGCTAGATAAAACATCATTTTAATCGACATTCCAAACTAAGGATTAATTGTAGTAGACTAGAAGTTGACTAAGGACCTCTTACCTCGCTTTCCTGTGGGATCGATAAATGGGACTCCACTAGAGCCATGCTATTATTGAGCGATACGTATAATTGTGTTTGAAATGTACTTTACAAAATTATTAATAAATATATAAATCTGGGTTCATAAATTCTTGCATATTAAAAGTTGCATCAAGTTTTTGGCATAATTACATGAGATTTAAAGATTCTAGTAGTAGTGTTAAATTCGTGTATTTTTAGGTCTATAAAAAGTCGTTGTCAGCATCATGTCGAGCAATATGAGCAAAAAGTTAGTCGACCCGAGCCTACTGACCCTGGCGGGATATCCCACCTGTTCTTGCATCAGGTCTAAAAAAGGCGTTTAGAAGGAAGAAGTGGAGAAAGATAGTCAACCCTAAACTGGGAGAAAATAAGTAAATAATTATGATTATACGTGACGACCGAGCATACATATCCCGAGCGTTGTCTTTTTAAGTCAAAGGTTTGAAGATGGTTGGGATTATCCTTGCTACATTGACCTCACTCTCTAGATAGGCCTGTTTGGGGGTTCTTCTGCTGGAGCTTTACCCTGGCGCTACATGCGAGCGCCAGTTGTTACAAACACATTGTGCTTTCTGACACGGATGAACTCCTCTATCAGATTTCAGAGGTGACAACATTCATCCATGTCATGACCATGGTCGCGGGGGTACTGGCTGCATCTCTTCAAATCTCGTAAGGTTGGGTCCAATTTGAAGTAGTCATTGTTTTGGATGATTTGGACTATTTCAACCATTGACACATTGAGGGGTGTCGAACCCTGCATCTCCCGGTCAACATATGGTAGTTTGTAATATTGGGTCGATCGTTGGTCAGAGAGCCGCCTTCGGTCGTGATGCCCTTGACCACTTCCTCGTTGATCCTGGGACTGAGAGTTGTTGTTGTGGTGACCCGTAAAGGGCTATCCTTCTCCTTCTGTGATCTACCCTATTCTTTTCGTCGTTTTGAGGGATGGTTGGACAACTCCAGCCTACCCTTTAGGGAGTTTTGGAGGTCTTCTTTGGCAAGTATGTACCGTTCTCCATCTCCAATACCTCTGCAAAAGTAGTGGGTTTAAAGTAGTTTAGGTCAAACTTGAACGTTTTGCTTCGAACTTCTAATTTCAAAGTTGTTCTGACTATATCAGGCTTCAGGTCTCTAACTTCCAACATCTCATTTTGGAAATGAATGATGTAGCCCTGTAGGCTCTCATTATCTTCTTGCTTGAGGTCTAGCAGGGTGTTTAAGTCCTTCCTTGTTTTTTTTGTACGTTAAAGAAGTGCAAGAAAAAGGTCTTTTAAATTCATAATAACTTGGGATGGTTTTGGTCGGCAGACCGTTAAGCTATCGACAGGTGGTTAGGAAAAGTTGACATAATATCAGATCGTCTACTTGGAGCAAGCCAACCGATGCTTTGAACAACGCTACGTGGTTGATCGGTTGTTCCTCTCATTATGAGAATCTAGTTGGAGGATCCTTAGCTTGGGTGGGGGTATCAACTATTTGATTCAATAAGTAAAAGCCCCTCCTACAAGTGGTCGGACAGACACTTGCATCCATTTTTCTCATCGTCTGTTCTCTTGTGTGGAAGCAGCCATGTTAGTGTATCAAGACTTGCTTTGTCCCTATGCTCCCTGGTTGTTGCTGTGATTGTGTGGACCTGGAGGGTTTTTGGCTAGGGCCCTTTGACTACGGACCTCTTGAGGTTCCGCTTCCAAGCGAGGTGTCTGGTCATTCCTCTAGGTGATTGCTGCTAGGAGGACCTCGAATTGCTCTATCATGAGAGTCAGTTGGGTTTATAGGCTCTAGACCTCTGTGTGGACGTTCGATTGCGTGGAGTCTCTATTGGGCTCCATGCTTACATTTCCTCTTTGGAAAGTGTCTCTTTTGTAGTCTTTTTCGCTTCTCGTTTGTGAAATGTTTCACGCTCACCGCACTACCTTAAGGATATTGAATCCTAAATTGTCCTTTTGCGAGCATGCCCCGAGAGTTTGAATTAAAAGAGGCGAGAGAGAGAGAGAGAGACAGAGAAAGAACGGACGAAAATTGAACCCCCTTGGAAAGAGAGGATAGTGTTTGCGCTTATTCCACTTGGGATCGCCCTAATTAAGGCAATCTAATTCGTACAAGGGAGNATTTGAGGACTGTCCTCACTACCGGTAAACTGGCTAGAGGAGGATTTGAACACATGACCTTCAGAGGCTGACAGCACTATATATTTACATATCCAACACCTAAATAATCATAGTTAATTACACATACATATAACACTTGATTCTTTAGCATGACATGAAAATACGATCATCAGTATCTTTCTAAGAAGTAAATTAAAGTACAGGTTTTCAAGCTTAGCTTTATGTTACCATGCAAAATGTTATAAGTGCAGATATCAAACTTTAGATGTTAATATGTAAATACATAAAAATTATGTGATAGGCATGTAAATTAATTCCCCCTTTTTTTAATATGAATTTATTTTCTAATCACTGAATAATAGTATTACGATAATACTCATATTAAATTATAAATATACGGCTTTTCGTCAATGCAATTAAATGTCTGTTTGGGGTGTTGTAGTTTTTGTAAGAATGAATGTGTTGAATCCTAACTTGTCCTTTTGCGAGTACGCCCCGAGAGTCGGAATTGAAAGAGGTGAGAGATAGTGACACTAAGAACACATGAAAATGGAACCCCTTCGGACAAAGTGGGGAGAGCTTGCCTTTAGTACTCTTGTGATCACCTATTTAAAGGGATCTAATTAATACAATTAAGGTTGGTGGGAACCATTATGGCAACCACCCTTCAATAGAATCAATGCATATCATATGAATTATGACCATCATAATGTTGACAAAAATAACAATTTACAATGACTTATGAGTTTGAGTGTCATCGGCCTGTGGACGACCGATCGTGTCAGTTGGCCAACTGGAATCTACCTCTGCCAAGAGGGGGTAATCGGTTCATGTCAATAAGGTCGGTTGTCTTGATAAGAGGTCTGGCTGGTTAGTTCTACAGAACATGTTGCTTCGGTCAGGTGATCAGTTGTTGGGTTCACTCGTTTTGTTGGGCAAGTCGTGGCTTACTTGATGTTTGGCTCAAGTCTTACATGGCCCGTGTCTCGTCTGCATGGTTTGTCTGCTGCCTCAGCTGGATCTTCCCTCTCACAAGGTCTTGAACAGATCTTGTTGTTGCCAGTGCAGACTGTTCGACGGAACTAGTTGTCGGGACGGTTTGCACCTTACCCTTGGCGGATCTTACTGCTACCTAGTAGGAGACCATCTTCAGAGCTTTTGATTTATTCTGGGTATAAAGATACAAATTCTCATGTCTGGTGTTAAATTGTTGATAAAATCGATTAAGCAAGAGGGAAACAATGTATTCTCAACCATTCGTTATCTTTGAGATTTGTGTCGGTTGTTCTGGTGTATACATATCAACTCTATGAGTTTTCCTGCTCCTTGATGAAGTCAGTTGCGATAAGGACAAGGAAATTATTAGTTATTCATGTTACGATAACAAAAAAAAATGAATTTAATAATTAGTTTTTTTTCCTTTACTTTTGTGCCTTATGTGTCTTATAAATAAGGACAGGAATTGGGTTATTCAGCTATTGTCAATTTTTTTTGTAGACTACTGAATAAGCATCATGTCGAGCGATATGAGCAAAAAGAAGGCCGAACCGAGCCTACTGACCCTGGCGGGATATCCCACATGTTCTGGCATCAGGTCTTAAAAAGAAGGTGTTTAGAAGGGAGAAGTGAAGAGAGACGGCTAGCCCTGAGCTGGGAGATAGTAAGTAAATAATTACGAGTATACGTGACGACGGAGCATACATATCCCAAGCGTTGTATTCTCAAGTCAAAGGTTCGAAGATGGTTGGGATTATCCCCAGTACATGGACCTCACTCTCCCAAACAGGCCCATTGGGGGTTCTTCTGTTGGAACTTTACCCTGGCGCTACATGTGAGCGTCGATTGTGACAAACACTTTCAGCTTTCAGACGCGAATGAGCTCCTCTATCAGACTTCAAAGGTGACAGCATTCATCAATGTCATGACCATGGTCACGGGGGTACTCGTTGCATCTTTTCAAATCTCGTAAGGTTAGGTCCAATTTGAAGTGGTCATTATTTTGGATTATTTGGACGATTTCAGCCATTGACACATTGAGGGGTGTCGAACCCTGCATCTCCCAGTCAACATATGGTAGTTTGTAATATTGGGTCGATCGTTGGTCAGAGAGCCGCTTTCGGTTGTGACGCCCTCGACTACTTCCTCGTTGATCCTGGGACTGAGAGTTGTTGTTGTTGTGGTGACCCGTAAAGGGCTATCATTCTCCTTCTGTGATCTGCCATATTCTTTTCGTCGTTTTGAGGGATGGTTGGACAACTCCAGCCTACCCTTTGGGGAGACCTGGAGGTCTTCTTCGGCAAGTATGTACTCGTTCTCCATCTCCAGTACCTCTGCAAAAGTAGTGGGTTTAAAGAAGTTTAGGTCATATTTGAACAGTTTGCTTCAAACTTCTCATTTCAAAGTTGTTCTAACTATATCAGGCTTCAAGTCTCTAACTTCCAATATCTCGTTTTGGAAATGAGTGATGTAGCCCTGTAGGCTCTCATTATATTCTTGCTTGAGGTCTAACAGGGTGTTTAAGTCCTTCCTTGTTTTTTGTACGTTCAAGAAGTGCGAGAAAAAAGTCTTTTAAATTCATAATAAATTGGGGTGGTTTTGGTCGGCAGACCGTTAAATTATCGAAGGGTGGTTAGGAAAAGTTGACACAATATCAGATCGTCGACTTGGAGCAGGCCGACCAATGCTTTGAACAACGCTACGTGGTTGATCTGTGGTTCCTCTCTTTGTGAGAATTCAAGTGGAAGATCCTTAGCTTAGCTGGGGGTATCACCTATTTGATTCAGTAAGTAAAAGCCCCTCCTATAAGTGGTCGGACATCCACTTGCATCCACTCTTCCCATCGCATGTTCTCTTGTGTGGGTGCAGCTGTGTTAGTGTATCGAGACTCGCTTTGTCCTTATGCTCCCTGGTTGCTGCTCTGATTGTGTGGACCTGGAAGGTTTTTGGCTAGGGTCCTTTGATTACGGACCTCTTGAGGTTCCGCTTCCAAGCGAGGTGTCTGGTCATTCCTCTAGGTGATTGCTGCTGGGAGGACCTCGAATTGCTCCATCATGAGAGTCAGTTGGGTTTATAGGCTCTAAACCTGTGTGTGGACGTCCGATTGTGTGGAGTCTCTATTGGGCCCCATGCTCACATTTTCTCTTTGGAAAGTGTCTCTTTCGTAGTTTTTTTTGCTTCACGGTTGTGAAATGTTTCACGCTCACCGCACCACCTTAAGGATGTTGAATCCTTAATTGTCCTTTTGCGAGCATGTTCTGAGAGTCTGAATTAAAAGAGGCGAGAGAGAGAGAGAGAGAGAGAGAGAGAGAGAGAGAGAGAGAGAGAGAGAGAGAGCATACGAAAATTGAACCCCCTTGGAAAGAGTAGATAGTGCCTGTGTTTATTCATCTTGGGATCACCTAATTAAGGGAATCTAATTCGTACAACTAAGGGAGGTGAGAACCGTTATGGAAACTGCCCCTAAATAGAATTAAAACATATAATTTGAATTAATGATCTTCATAATGTTGACGTAATAAAATGATTTATGAGTTTGAATGTCGTCGGTCTGTAGACGACCAATCATGTCAATTGGTTGACCAAAATCTGCTCTACCAAGAGGGAGTAATCGGTTGATGTAAATAAGGTCGACCGCCTTGACAAGTACTCTGGTCAGTTGGTTTTGCTGGATCTATCTCTTCGACCTGAAAATCGACTGATGGGATGACCCGTTTTCTAGGAGAGCAATGACTCACTTGATGTTTGGCTCAAGTCTTATAGGGCTCTGTCTCGTTTGTCTGGTCGATCTGCTGTCTCGATCAGATCTTTTTTCTCACAAGGTTTTGAGCGGATCTTTTTGCTACCTGTGCGAAGTGTCCGACTGTACTAGCCATCTGGACGGTTTGCACCATACCCTTCCTTTATGGTTCTTACC
Organism: Phalaenopsis hybrid cultivar; assembly: GCA_002079205.1. Classification (NCBI taxonomy): domain Eukaryota; kingdom Viridiplantae; phylum Streptophyta; class Magnoliopsida; order Asparagales; family Orchidaceae; genus Phalaenopsis; species Phalaenopsis hybrid cultivar. Next base: position 59,281 of record JXCR01097628.1, on the reverse strand, counting down.
GCTACAAAGAAGAGGATCATCTCCAGAGCTTTTCCCTATTATGGGTTTAGAAACGCAGATTCTCACGCTCCATTGAATTTTCGACCAAATCGCTTACTCTGGAGTGAAATTTCATATCCTCTGATGTTTGTTATCTTAGAAATTCATGCCGGTAGCTCTGTTGTATACAAAATATAAAGTTGTGGTGGAGAAAAAACTTCCTAAAAAGCTATTCTCTGAATTATAAATGTATATTTTCTTTCAAAAAAACCAGACATCAATTTTCTTACCGCCACTACATTTTAAACAAACAAAGTTGAAAAAAGCAACTTTCGACCTCAAAATTTTCTAAAAAGCAGCAAGAAAATAATTCCTCAAACATAACCACGAAACAGAAAACTATCTCAAACAAACCCTAAATCAAGCAATCCATCTTAACCCGACTTAATTATAACATAGTTGTTCTATGCTTTATCTTCTAACCAAGAAAAAGTCTTATATTCAATACTCAATGTACATTCAAATATGTGTGAATCTAATAGAATATAATAATGTTTGGAGAACATAAAGAATGATGAATCATATTACTTGTGGGCATGCAATTATATCATTCTCATGATTGACTTAGATAATTATTCGACGATAGGAAGGTATGGGCTATCCATCAATGGCGCAAGCGTGGCATCTAAGGAGCCACGTGTCCTCTCTCCAAGTGAGATAAGATTCTTTGCCTTCAACATTTTGTAAGAAATTTCAGCAAAAGTACTTGTCATTTGGACAGGAAAAGAGTCATTCCGATGAGACAAAGAGTATAGTGCCGTTACTCTTTGTACAAAACCAATACTCTCCTCTCTCCTTCCCCTCTCTTCTCTCTCTCTCTATCTCTATCTTCTCTCTCTATCTCTATCTTCTCTCTCCTCCCTTCTCTCTTCTCCCTTCTCTCTCTTTAAGATTACGATTACTCCAATCATGGAGTCCAATAATTGCTCGCCAATTTTCTTAGATAATCAGTATTATTTTTATTCTTATTACTAATCTCTTAAAAGATTTATATGCATGCCACTTAAGACTAATATATTTACATATCTAACCCATTATCTTCAATTCTTTTATATATATATATATATATATATATATATATATATATATATATATATATATATCATTTTACTAAAAAAATAATTTATTACGTACGGAATTCGCATGCATTGTTGTACACATGTTGTACAACAGAGTATAACACTGTTGCACAGGAAATTCTCGTGTATACAGAGTTCGTACGTAATATTTTCTCCATCTTGCACGTACATGAGTGGATATATTTCACTTTTTTTATAATTAAAATAGTGATTTTTTAGATGGGTAAATACATAAAGATTGGTTGGTATTTATGTAAATACATAAAAAATTAGGTGTTATGTAAATTCATCTCATCGCTCAAATGCTCACTGCCGACAAGTCAGATCTTGCTTGTGATTTTTCATTTATATAATTTTATATGTTTTGCTTAGCCTCTTTGAATGATAAGCATGTAAATATTAAAGTTTAGTTGTTAGATTTAATTTGTTTTAATTAAGGCATATTTAATGGAATATTTTAAATTCATATTTATAATGAAATAATCATCATTATTTTAAATCAAATTTTAATTTGAATTTTATTATAAATAGAAAATAAAGGTCAAAAAAATTATTAATTAGTTTTTCACCTGTTATTAGAGCTGTCAAAAAAGCTCGTTGTCCGCGAACAGTTCGTGTTCGGTTCGTCAATGAGTTCGTGTTTGATTCGTTCGATAAGTTAACGAGACAAACGTGAACAATTTTNATATATATATATATATATATATATATATATATATATATATTAAAAAATTATTTTTTTTGAGAAAATATTTTCTGCCTACAATCAATAAAATGAATTATTATGTACAAAAATGAATTCAGCAAATCAATAATTTTCTATGTCTCCCCACAAACAGCCAAAATGGACTTTTGAAAATAATAATAACAATAATAATAATAATATTAATAATAATAATAAACACAAATCATTAATTACAACACTATCTTTATATTTTTGGAAAATACCAAGAAATATTTCTAANTTAATCTCTTAAAAGATTTATATGCATGTCACTTAATACTTATATATTTACATATCTAACCCATTATCTTCAATTTTAATATATATGTCATTTTACTAAAAAAAATTATTACGTACGGAATTCACATGCATGCTGAGATGCATGCTCAAGATACGTGCACATTGTTGTGCACATTGTTGTGCATCAGAGTATAACACTGTTGTACACGAAATTCTCGTGTATACAGAGTTTGTACGTAATATTTTCTCCATCTTGCACGTACATGAGTGGATATATTTCACTTTTTTTTATAATTAAAATAGTGATTTCTTAGATGTGTAAATACATAAAGATTGGTTGGTATTTATGTAAATACATAAAAGAGTAGGAGGTATGTAAATTCATCTCATCGCTCAAATGCTCACTGCCGACAATTCAGATCTTGTCTTGTGATTTTTCATTTATATAGTTTTATATGTTTTGCTTAACCTCTTTGAATGATAAGCATGTAAATATTGAAGTTTAGTTGTTAGATTTAATTTGTTTTAATTAAGGCACATTTAAGGGAATATTTTAAATTCATATTTATAATGAAACAATCACCTTTATTTTAAACCAATTTTAATTTGAATTTTATTATAAATAGAAAATAAAGGTAAAAAAAACTATTAATTAGTTTTTCACCTATTATTAGGGTTGTCAAAAAAGCTCGTTGTTCGCGAACAGTTAGTGTTCGGTTCGTCAATGAGTTCGTGTTCGATTCGTTCGATAAGTAAACGAGACGAACGTGAACAATTTTTTTTCGTTCGGTTAATTAAACGAACCAAACACGAACAGTGATGTGTTCGTTCGTGTTCGAATCTTTATTGTTCGAAATATTATTAAAATAATTATATATAAAAAACTAATAATAATAATATATNTGAAATGTTTCACGCTCACCGCACTACCTTAAGGATATTGAATCCTAAATTGTCCTTTTGCGAGCATGCCCCGAGAGTTTGAATTAAAAGAGGCGAGAGAGAGAGAGAGAGACAGAGAAAGAACGGACGAAAATTGAACCCCCTTGGAAAGAGAGGATAGTGTTTGCGCTTATTCCACTTGGGATCGCCCTAATTAAGGCAATCTAATTCGTACAAGGGAGGTGAGAACCATTATGGAAACTGCCCCTAAATAGAATTAAAATGAATAATTTGAATTAATGACCGTCATAATGTTGATATAAAAAATGATTTATTAGTTTGAATGTCGTCGGTCGGTAGACGACCGATCATGTCAATTGGCTGACCAAAATCTGCTCTACCAAGTGGGAGTAGTCGGTTGGTGTAAATAAGGTCGACTGCCTTGACAAGAGGTCTGAACAGTTGGTTTTGTTGGATCTATCACTTCGATCTGACAGTCGACTGATAGGTTGACCCATTTTATTAGGCGAGCAATGGTTCACTTGATGTTTGACTCAAATCTTACAAGGTCTGTGTCTCGTCTGTCTGGTCGATTTGTTGTCCCGATCGGATCTTTCCTCTCGCAAGGGTTTGAGCGAATGTTTTTGCTACCTGTGCGAAGTGTGCGACAGGAGTAGCCGTTGGGACGGTTTGCACCATACCCTTCCTTGATGGTTCTTACTGCTACAGAGAAAAGGAACATCTCCGGAGCTTTTGCCTATTCTGGGTTTAGAAACACAGATTCTCATGCTCCATTGAATTTTTGACCAAATCGCTCTCTGGAGTGAAACTTCATATCCTCTGATGTTTGTTATCTTAGAGATTCATGTCGGTAGCTATGTTGTATACAAAATATAAAGTTGTGGTGGAGAAAAAACTTCCTAAAAAGCTATGCTCGGAATTATAAATGTATATTTTCTTTCAAAAAATCAGACATCAATTTTCTTACCGCCTTTAAACAAACCAAGTTGAAAAAAACAACTTTCAACCTCAAAATTTTCAAAAAAGCTGCAAGAAAATAATTCCTCAAACATAACCACGAAACAGAAAACTATCTCAAACAAACCCTAAATCAAACAATCCATCTTAACCCGACTCAATTATTCAACATAGTTGTTCTGTGCTTTATCTTCTAACTAAGAAGAAGTCTTATATTCAATGCTCAATGCACATTCAAATATGTGTGAATCTAATAGAATATAACAATGTTAGGAGAACATTAAGAATGATGAATCATATTACTTGTGGGCATGCAATTATATCATTCTCATGATTGAATTAGTTAATTATTTGACGATAGGAAGGTCTGGGCTATCGATGGCGCAAGCGTGGCATCTAACGAGCCACGTGTCCTCTCTCTCAGTGAGATAAGATTCTGCCTTCAACATTTTGTAAGAAATTTCAGCAAAGTACTTGCCTTTTGGACAAGAAAAGTGTCATTCCGATGAGACAAAGAGTATAGTGCCGTCACTCTTTGTACAAAACCAATACTCTCCTCTCTCTCTCTACCTCTATCTTCTCTCTCTACCTCTATCTCCTCTCTCTATCTCTCTCTCCTCTCTCCTCTCTCCTCTCTCTTTAAGATTACGATTACTCCAATCATGGAGTTCAATAATTGCTCGCCAATTTTCTTAGATACTCAGTATTATTTCTATTCTTATTATTAATCTCTTAAAAGATTTATATGCATGTCACTTAATACTTATATATTTACATATCTAACCCATTATCTTCAGTTTTAATATGTATGTCAGTTTACTAAAAAAAAAAATTATTACGTACGGAATTCACATGCATGTACGTGCACATTGTTGTATGCATGTTGTGCATCAGAGTATAACACTGTTGTACACGAAATTCTCGTGTATAGAGAGTTCGTACGTAATATTTTCTCCATCTTGTACGTACTTGAGTGGATATATTTCACTTTTTTTTATAATTAAAATAGTGATTTTTTAGATGTGTAAATACATAAAGATTGGTTGGTATTTATGTAAATACATAAAAAAATTAGGTGGTATGTAAATTCATCTCATTGCTCAAATGCTCACTGCCGACAATTCAGATCTTGTCTTGTGATTTTTCATTTATATAATTTTATATGTTTTGTTTAACCTCTTTGAATGATAAGCATGTAAATATTAAAGTTTAGTTGTTAGATTTAATTTGTTTTAATTAAGGCACATTTAATGGAATATTTTAAATTCATATTTATAATGAAACAATCACCATTATTTTAAATCAAATTTTAATTTGAATTTTATTTTAAATAGAAAATAAAGGTCAAAAAAATTATTAATTGGTTTTTCACCTATTATTAGGGTTGTCAAAGAAGCTCGTTGTTCGAGAACAGTTCGTGTTCGGTTCGTCAATGAGTTCGTGTTCGATTCATTTGATAAGTAAACGAGACGAACGTGAACAANAGAAAAGTGTCATTCCGATGAGACAAAGAGTATAGTGCCGTCACTCTTTGTACAAAACCAATACTCTCCTCTGTCTCTCTACCTCTATCTTCTCTCTCTACCTCTATTTTCTCTCTCTATCTCTATCTCCTCTCTCCTCTCTCCTCTCTCCTCTCTCCTCTCTCCTCTCTCTTTAAGATTACGATTACTCCAATCATGGAGTTCAATAATTGCTCGCCAATTTTCTTAGATACTCAGTGTTATATTTATTCTTATTATTAATCTCTTAAAAGATTTATATGCATGTCACTTAATACTTATATATTTACATATCTAACCCATTATCTTCAATTTTAATATATATGTCATTTTACTAAAAAAAATTATTACGTACGGAATTCACATGCATGCTGAGATGCATGCTCAAGATACGTGCACATTGTTGTGCACATTGTTGTGCATCAGAGTATAACACTGTTGTACACGAAATTCTCGTGTATACAGAGTTTGTACGTAATATTTTCTCCATCTTGCACGTACATGAGTGGATATATTTCACTTTTTTTTATAATTAAAATAGTGATTTCTTAGATGTGTAAATACATAAAGATTGGTTGGTATTTATGTAAATACATAAAAGAGTAGGAGGTATGTAAATTCATCTCATCGCTCAAATGCTCACTGCCGACAATTCANAATGGTGCAATGACCTTTCAGTGATTATTCAGCCTTCACATTCACACCAAAGCATAATTCCTTGTTGAGGGGGAAGAGGCCGAGTTCATTCCTTCAAATAAAATATTTTTTATATTATTTTTAAATAATATAGCATTAAATGATTTAGGTGGTGATTCATTTAAATCAATTTATTTTTAAAATTATTTTACATTTTTATAGTTTGATGTGATAGAGTGTTGGCATATTCGTATGTGTAAAACGTGATGTAGTATTATAATTGATGCATGTCAGAGGATTCACAGACGTAGATTGATTATTTAGCATTTTAGAGTTGCACGAAAATACAACACACTCAGATAATTAAAGTGACAAGTTTAAATAAAAAAAGTGATAGATAGAGACAATAAATTCTTAAGTAGAAAATCTTGGAAGGGAAAAAACTATGGGGTCTAATCTCATTGAAAAAATTCACTATGTAATGGTGAGTACACATGCTCACTCTTCTCATGAGTTAGATAAGATGGAATTACAAAGTTGAAATGCAATAATATTTTAGCAATAATAGCCGTAGAGAGCCGCAAAAGTTGTGATATACTATGGAGGCGGTAATATGTCGTGACTCTTGGTGGTTGTAGCGTCAGCTTATCATAGAGGTCGTAATTGAAAGTCATGATAGTAGATTGCAATGTCGGTCATGGATGATGGATTTCGGAGTGTCGATTGACCATAGTAATGGCAGTAGTAGGGAGCTCCAATAATGTATGTGGGTCGTAGAGGTCAAAGTCTTGGGACTTACGTGAGCATTGAGCTGTTTGGATCGGAATTAAAAGTTGCGTGAGTTGTGAGCTATGTAGGTTGTAGTTTGTCACATAAGCCATAGAGGAGAGTTGTAATAATTTCCATATTTTGGACACAGAGACTGGAGTTGGGAGTTGCATGAACTGTGATAATGTTCATAGGTCACAGAGGTCAAAGTTAGGAGCTGTATGAGTTGTAATAATGTATGTATGTCGCATAGATCGAAATTTGGAGTTGCATGAGTTTTGATAACATCTCTAGGCCATAGTCCAAAGTCAAAAAGTTGTATGAGCTATGATAACGTTCATACGTAAGCCACAAAGGTCACACTTACGAGTTGCAAGAGTTATCGAAAGTCCGTAGGTCATAGAGACTAAAGTTGGGAGATGCATGAGATGTGATGACGTTTGTAAGCTAAAGAGGCCGGAGTTGGGAGTTGCATGAGTTTTGATAATAATCTTAAGCCAAGAGGCAGGAGCTGAGAGCTGCATAAATTGTATTAATGTTTCTAGATCTTAAATGTCAGAGTTGGAAGCTACATGAGCTGTTAATTAAAATATCAACATCAAAAGAACTCTCCTAAGAGATGAACCATTATTAAAGAACATCTCTCCTAAAAGGTTAATTATACTTTAGGAGCGGGATTTACGAGGAAAAATTATTAATTTTTTTTTATGTTGAGTAGTTTTTTAATGTTTTATTTTATTTGTAATATTAGGTTAAAAATTTATTGTGAAATTTTTTGGATTAATTTTATTATTCTTAATTCGGATGATTTGTGATAATATCTTCCTTTTATTAATGATATTATTTAGATTTTTTTTTTGTGATAAGAGTATATTTAATGTGAAATGTGTTTTTGTGCTGGTTGTGAAAATGTAATTGATATTCTAAATTTTTTTTTTCTGTATTACAGGTTTCCGTCAAATTTGCATTAGTTTTCAGATGCAAAACTCGACGCTATATCGATAATAATATTTCATCGGTTGACGGTTTATTCCGACGCAAATGAGATGGTAATCCAACGCTAATATTTATTGTTCGATATTTTCAAATGTAAATTTTGACGCACATTACGTATAAACGAATCCGACGCTAATACAACGCAAAAGCCCACGTAAAGTATTGCGTTGAAATATTTCAATGTAAATTAGACGGAAATAAAATTACTGACCTTAATTTAAAATCGAAAAAAATCAGACTCAAATCCAACGCTAATCTTTAAATATCATTGGATTTGTTTCTGATCTAGCCGACGCAAATATGTTTAATTCATGTCGTGACAATATATTGAGATTCATGTATAATAAATGCACCATTTTGTAACGATCCTCCATCTTCTATAAATAGAGGTAAACATTATAATGCAAGAGGGACTTCCCGACATTAAAGAAGCCTGCCTCCTCCCATTTTTTACTCTCTCAAAATTAGTTTTTATCTCCACTTATTCTCAAATGGTGTAAGTAAAGATCCCACAAATAATGATGAAATTAGACTTTTGACAATGAAATAATATATCATTCATCCATCTCAATTTAGGCACTTATATTAGGTTGCCAGCATGTTACCAACCTTTATGATGACAATTATGTAATCTAAACATTCATATTATCATTATTATTATAAGAAAAAATAGAAGAAAAATCTAAACATACATGCATGGAATAACAAACTTGATGTCATGAAGCTATGTAGGCCTTTGCATTAAGAAAACTTGACAGGTTGAGGTCAGCTTGCTACCCTATTCCAAGGTTACTTGCAACCCTGCCCAACTTCTGTCTTCTTCTTAGGTTCATTTAATTGTTTGAATTTAGAAAACATAATTATGTCATAAAAATCATAATAAATTATAAAAATTCCTTTTTCATGCTTAAAAAAAATCCCTAAAATAAAATTATCATTACCTAAAAAATATTCCTTTTTTCAGTTTTTCACACACAAGCATCCAAGTGATTTGTAGGTTACTTGTGACCATGTCCATCTTCTGTCTTCTTCTTATGATCATTTAGTTGTTTAAAGTTTGTAAATTGACATAATATTGTTGTCTTAGCTTCTCAAAATAGTTTTAAAATACCAAAAAAAAAACATTTTTTTTAATGATTTTTCATTGACAGAGAAACCAATTGAGATCTCAGCTACATCTTCCCATGGATTGTCAGCACTGTACTGCCTAACTTGCAGACAGCTTTCATGGCTTCTCCTCTCCTCCTATATATACTCATATTATTGCTCTATCCTTTTGTACAGGACACAAAAGCTGAGNCATGGCTTCTCCTCTCCTCCTATATATACTCATATTATTGCTCTATCCTTTTGTACAGGACACAAAAGCTGATATTCTCCCTCTGCCTCTCTAGAATTCTCTGTCTCTCTCTCTCTCTATCTCTATCTCTATCTCTATCACTTCAGCTAAGAGATATGGGATTAAGGGAAGTAGAGTCCACTTTGCCTCCAGGTTTCAGGTTCCATCCAAGTGATGAGGAGCTGATCTGCCATTATCTTCATAAGAAGGTGGTAAATGAAAAAGTTTCAGAGGGAACACTTGTGGAGGTTGATTTGCATGCACTTGAGCCATGGGAGCTCCCTGGTAACATCTCTTCCCTCTCTGCTTCTTCCTCAGTGAAAATTTTAGGGTATTTATGTAATTTTCTTTTATGATGTAATTCCATGAAAATTATATTTGTCAATAAGTTTATTGAATTTGTGCTTCAACTGTAAATAATTAAAAAAGAATTAATTACCTGCTTATTTTAAGGCTTGTCCTGATCAATGTTTTTCATGATATATATTTATATCAAGAGCTTGCTGACAGACATATTATATCATTTAAATAAGATATAATAACTCAAAATTAATAAGAAAGTACTTATCTTAATAATTCATTAATTATATATAATTAGCCTTATGTAATTAGTTATTTATTGAGTTTATTATATAATGTTCAAGCTAAAATTATTATTTTTTATTTATTTTCTCTTATTCTTTGAATAATACTTGTCATCATCTTCATCACAACATTCCAATCCATCCTTCTAATCATCTGCAGTTCATGAGATGTTTCAGTTTTATGTAGGTAACTTATTACAAAAATATTTTTTTTTTTTTGCAGAGATGGCTAAGCTGAGTCCAAATGAGTGGTATTTCTTCAGTTTTCGTGATCGAAAATACGCGACGGGATCAAGAACAAATAGGGCAACAAGATCTGGTTACTGGAAGGCTACAGGGAAGGATCGAACGGTCCACAATCATCGTACACATTCGACGGTCGGGATGAGAAAGACATTANGGCTAAGCTGAGTCCAAATGAGTGGTATTTCTTCAGTTTTCGTGATCGAAAATACGCGACGGGATCAAGAACCAATAGGGCAACAAGATCTGGTTACTGGAAGGCTACAGGGAAGGATCGAACGGTCCATAATCATCGTACACATTCGACGGTCGGGATGAGAAAGACCTTGGTGTTCTATCATGGTAGAGCTCCAAATGGCTTGAAGACTAATTGGGTCATGCATGAATTTCGCCTTGAGACTCCCCATTCTCCACCTAAGGTTTGTTCAATTATGTAATCTACTACTCTTTGCATTGTGCTACTTTTTTTAAGAAAACAATTTGCATAATTACCATTTAATTCTTTTGTATTTACATTGCTAAGACCTAAACTTTAACTTTTACATACATAATTCACTATGTTATATGACATATTTAAGTGATATAAATGTTAAATATAAAGTTCTTAGATATGTAAATACATATGAATTGGGTGTATGTATGTAAATGCCCCAAACATATATTTAAGACTTTATTTTGGTTGTTTATAAATAGAATATAGATTTTAGAAAATAATAATAATAAAAGAAAATCATTGCAACAATCACATATCTTATGATTTCTCACTTNCTAATTGGGTCATGCATGAATTTCGCCTTGAGACTCCCCATTCTCCACCTAAGGTTTGTTCAATTATGTAATTTACTACTCTTTGCTTTGTGCTTCTTTTTGTAATAAAACAATTTGCATAATTACCATTTAATTCTTTTGTATTTACATTGCTAAGACCTAAACTTTAACTTCTACATGCATAATTCACTATGTTATATGAAATATTTAAGTGATATAAATGTAAAATATAAAGTTTTAGATATGTAAATACATATGAAATGGGTGTATGTATGTAAATGTCCCAAACATATATTTAAGACTTTATTTTGGTTGTTTATGAATAGAATATAGATTTTAGAAAATAATAATAATAAAAGAAAATCATTGCAATCATCACATATCTTATGATTTCTCACTGTCTTTCATTTTGGTTCAGCATTAATTAGATATTTACATGCTTATAGATTAATGTAATAATTTCATTTTTATTTCTTTTGGGAGATAAAATATTTTCTTGTTTTTGTAGAGTTTTTAAAAGTTTTTTGTAAGGTTTTAAAATTCACATTAATTTTTAAATGCATAAAATTAATTAATNTTTTGGTTCAGCATTAATTAGATATTTACATGCTTATAGATTAATGTAATAATTTCATTTTTATTTCTTTTGAGAGAGAAAATATTTTCTTGTTTAAATGCATAAATTTTTAAACAATTAATTTTTAAATGCATAAAATTAAATAACTAATGATATATTTCTTATTTTAAGAAATGTATTTTTAAGTTCTAAATAAATGAAATCTAATTGTTTAACTTTATAAATATATTATTTAACTTCAAATTAAACTTATTTTAGAAAAAAGTAAATTAAATTAAATTATTATTTTATTTTATTGCTTTTTTTGGGGCAATTAAATACATAGACCCAAAACATTGATATTTATAAATCCAGCACCATATATCATCCATCTTACAAACTCTGTCTCCAATATCAAAATTCATGATAAAAACTCAACTCATACTTTTCAAGAAAGCCTCTTGTGAGCTAGATTTGTAAATAGCAATGTCTCAAGTGTTGTACATGTAATTATCCAATTTTTCAATATATAACATATTTTGTCTCAAGCATTATATATAACATATTTTTCTATGTTATAAAATAATATGATATGCATGCATTACTTTTATGAGAATTAATTACACATATGGAGCTCTTTCATTACTATCTATTTTGAAAACTAAAATTTGCCCTACATTTTACTTTAACTAATTTAAAAAAAAAGAAAATTTACATACATACCAGTCAGTTCCTATGTGTTTACATATCTGATCATCTAAATTTTAATTTTTACATATATGTTACTTAACCCATGCATATGAAATGTGTATTTCATTTTTTAAAGTTAAAAGTAGTGATATTTTTTGAAGTAATATGAAAGATATTGATACTACAAATGCAAAAATAAATAAATTAGAAAAAGAAGTAAAGTTTTAAGTGTTAAATATTTAAATACGTAGAAGTTAGGCGGTATGCATGTAAATGCCCAAAATCCCTAAAATATAGTTTTTTTTTAAATTATAATTTCTTACATGGATGCATGGCAGGAGGATTGGGTCCTTTGTAGAGTATTTCACAAAAGGAAAGTGGAAGGGGTGAAGGAAACTACAATGAATGGCTACAATAATACAACTTCACCAACTTTGGAGTACTTATCCCCTACTTTTTCTAGTGACCAACTGCCTCTAGACTCTCAAGAAATGAATTGGTGCTCCTTATCCACTTCTCCATGCAAGAAAAATGATCATGACTCAAACTTTATACATAATATAATGGATTGCAATGGCATTGTAAGCTTGGAACAACTAGGTTTTTCCCTAGAGGAGATCNCTCTGTCTCCAATATCAAAATTCATGATAAAAACTCAACTCATACTTTTCAAGAAAGCCTCTTGTGAGCTAGGTTTGTAAATAGCAATGTCTCAAGTGTTGTACATGTAATTATCCCATTTTTCAATATATAACATATTTTGTCTCAAGCATTATATATAACATATTTTCTATGTTATAAAATAATATGATATGCATGCATTACTTTTATGAGAATTAATTACACATATGGAGCTCTTTCATTACTATCTATTTTGAAAAGTATATATAAATCAATTATTATTGACAACTAAAATTTGCCCTACATTTTACTTTAACTAATTTTAAAAAAAAGAAAATTTACATACATACCAGTCAGTTCCTATGTGTTTACATATCTGATCATCTAAATTTTAATTTTTACATATATGTTACTTAACCCATGCATATGAACTGTGTATTTCATTTTTTAAAGTTAAAAATAGTGATATTTTTTGAAGCAATATGAAAGATATTGATACTACAAATGCAAAAATAAATAAATTAGAAAAAGAAGTAAAGTTTTAAGTGTTAAATATTTAAATACGTAGAAGTTAGGCGGTATGCATGTAAATGCCCAAAATCCCTAAAATATAGTTTTTTTTAAATTATAATTTCTTACATGGATGCATGGCAGGAGGATTGGGTCCTTTGTAGAGTATTTCACAAAAGGAAAGTGGAAGGGGTGAAGGAAACTACAATGAATGGCTACAATAATACAACTTCACCAACTTTGGAGTACTTATCCCCTACTTTTTCTAGTGACCAACTACCTCTAGGCCCTCAAGAAATGAATTGGTGCTCCTTATCCACTTCTCCTTGCAAGAAAAATGATCATGACTCAAACTTTATACATAATTTAATGGATTGCAATGGCATTGTAAGCTTGGAACAACTAGGTTTTTCCCTAGAGGAGATGAATAATGATATATACTTTTAATGGTCATGCATTTAGATAATTTAATAAAGGGAGTAAGTAAATTTCATGTAGGTGGTCATTAATGTAGAAATGTACATATCAGTGCAANGTCATGCATTTAGATAATTTAATAAAGGGAGTAAGTAAATTTCATGTAGGTGGTCATTAATGTAGAAATGTATATATCAGTGCATNGTAAGCTTGGAACAACTAGGTTTTTCCCTAGAGGAGATGAATAATGATATATACTTTTAATGGTCATGCATTCAGATAATTTAATAAAGGGAGTTAGTAAATTTCATGTAGATGGTCATTAATGTAGAAATGTACATATCAGTGCAACTGGATGTTGTTATATACATAAATAATTTGTTGTTTTCATAGTGTTTGTTATGGGCTGCAGGGGGGTTAAGAGTATCTTATTTATTTATTTGTTTGTTTATTTATTTTGAATGAATGAATTGAACATCATTTATCAATTGTTATAGCTGATTCTTTTGTATCTTTATTTCAAATTTATGAAAGATATACTTAAAATNATCAGTGCAATTGGATGTTGTTATATACATAAATAATTTGTTGTTTTCATAGTGTTTGTTATGGGCTGAAGAGGGGTTAAAAGTATCTTATTTATTTATTTTGAATGAATAAATTCAACATCATTTATCAAATTGTTATAGTTGATTCTTTTGTATCTTTATTTCAAATTTATGNTATATATATATATATATATATATATATATTAAAAAAATATTTTTTTAAGGAAAATATATTCTACCTACAATCAATAAAATGAATTATTATGTACTAAAATGAATTCAGAAAATCTATAATTTTCTATAATGTCTCCCCACAAACAGCCAAAATGGACTTTTGATTATAATAATAACAACAACAATAATAATAATAATAAACACAAATCATTAATTACAACACTATCTTTATATTTTTGGAAAATATCAAGAAATATTTCTAGATTTACAGTCCAACACAAATATAATTGCATTTAAGAAAAAGAAAAATTAATGTTAAAATAAGAATATTAAAATATTTATGTATATATATTAAAATTATAAAATATTAAAATATTTATATGTGATGAACAAAATAATATCATAATAAATTTACAAGATTAATTTTTTAAATTATTATGATAAAAATTAAGTTAGAATAATTAGTAAAGCCATACGAAATCAGTCAAAGTAATACTTATAAAGNATTATAAAATATTAAAATATTTATATGTGATGAACAAAATAATATCATAATAAATTTACAAGATTAATTTTTAAAATTATTATGATAAAAATTAAGTTAGAATAATTAGTAAAGCCATACGAAATCAGTCAAATTAATACTTATAANTTATAAAATATTAAAATATTTATATGTGATGAACAAAATAATATCATAATAAATTTACAAGATTAATTTTTTTAAATTATTATGATAAAAATTAAGTTAGAATAATCAGTAAAGCCATACGAAATCAGACAAAGTAATACTTATAAAGAATGGTGCAATGACCTTTCAGTGATTATTCAGCCTTCACATTCACACCAAAGCATAATTCCTTGTTGAGGGGGAAGAGGCCGAGTTCATTCCTTCAAATAAAATATTTTTTATATTATTTTTAAATAATATAGCATTAAATGATTTAGGTGGTGATTCATTTAAATCAATTTATTTTTAAAATTATTTTACATTTTCATAGTTTGATGTGATAGAGTGTTGACATATTGATATGTGTAAAACGTGATGTAGTATTATAATTGATGCATGTCAGAGGATTCACAAACCTAGATTGATCATTTAGCATTTTAGAGTTGCACGAAAATACAACACACTCAGATAATTAAAGTGACCAGTTTAAATAAAAAAAGTGATAGATAGAGACAAGAAATTTTTAAGTAGAAAATCTTGGAAGTGAAAAAACTACGGGGCCTAATCTCATTGAAAAAATTCACTATGTAATGGTGAGTACACATGCCCACTCTTCTCTTGAGTTAGGTAAGATGGAATTATAAAGTTGAAATGCAATAATATTTTAGCAATAATAGCTGTAGAGAGCCGCAAAAGTTGTGATATACTATGGAGGCAGTAATATGTCGCGAATCTTGGTGGCTGTAGCGTCAGCTTATCATAGAGGTCATAATTGAAAGTCATGATAGTAGATTGCAATGTGGGTTGTGGATGTTGGATTTCAGAGTGTCGATTGACCATAGTAATGGCAGTAGTAGGGAGCTCCAATAATGTATGTGGGTCGTAGAGGTCAAAGTTTTGGGACTTACGTGAGCATTGAGCTGTTTAGATCGGAATTAAAAGTTGCGTGAGTTGTGAGCTGTGTAGGTTGTAGTTTGTCACATAAGCCATAGAGAAGTGTTGTAATAATTTCCATATTTTGGACACAGAGACTGGAGTTGGGAGTTGCATGAACTGTGATAATGTTCATGGATCACAGAGGTCAAAGTTAGGAGTTGTATGAGTTGTAATAATGTATGTATGTCGCATAGATCAAAATTTGGAGTTGCATGAGTTTTGATAACATCTCTAAGCCATAGTCCAAAGTCAAAAAGTTGTATGAGCTATGATAACGTTCATACGTAAGCCACAAAGGTCACACTTACGAGTTGCAAGAGTTATCGTAAAGTCTGTAGGTCATAGAGGCCAAAGTTGGGAGATGCATGAGATGTGATGACGTTTGTAAGCTAAAGAGGCCAGAGTTGAGAGTTGCATGAGTTTTGATAATATTCTTAAGCCAAGAGGCAGGAGTTGAGAGCTGCATAAATTGTATTAATGTTCGTAGATCTTAAATGTCAGAGTTGGAAGCTGCATGAGCTGTTAATTAAAATATCAACATCAAAAGAACTCTCCTAAGAGATGAACCATTATTAAAGAACATCTCTCCTAAAAGGTTAATTATATTTTAGGGGTGGGATTTATGAGGAAAAATTATCAATTTTTTTATGTTGAGTAGTTTTTTAATGTTTTATTTTATTTGTAAATATTAGGTTAAAAATTTATTGTGAAAATTTTTGGATTAATTTTATTATTCTTAATTGGGATGGTTTGTGATAATATCTTCCTTTTATTAATGATATTATTTAGATTTTTTTTTGTGATAAGAGTATATTTAATGTGAAATGTGTTTTTGTGCAGGTTGTGAAAATGTAATTGGTATTCTAATTTTTTTTTCTTTATTACAAGTTTGTGTCAAATTTGCATCACTTTTCAGATGCAAAACCCGACACTATATCGATAATAATATTTCATCGGTTGACGGTTTATTCCGACGCAAATGAGACNCATTCACACCAAAGCATAATTCCTTGTTGAGGGGGAAGAGGCCGAGTTCATTCCTTCAAATAAAATATTTTTGATATTATTTTTAAATAATATAGCATTAAATGATTTAAGTGGTGATTCATTTAAATCAATTTATTTTTAAAATTATTTTTCATTTTTATAGTTTAATGTGATAGACTGTTGACATATTGATATGTGTAAAACGTGATGCAGTATTATAATTGATGCATGTCAGAGGATTCACAGATGTAGATTGATTATTTAACATTTTAGAGTTGCACGAAAATACAACACACTCAGATAATTAAAGTGACAAGTTAAAAAAAAAAGTGATAGATAGAGACAAGAAATTTTTAAGTAGAAAATCTTAGAAGGGAAAAAATTACAGGGTCTAATCTCAGTGAAAAAATTCACTATGTAATGGTGAGTGCAGATGCTCACTCTTCTCATGAGTTAGATAAGATGGAATTACAAAGTTGAAATGCAATAATATTTTAGCAATAACAGCCGTAGAGAGCAGCAGAAGTTGTGATATACTATGGAGGCGGTAATATGTCGTGAATCTTGGTGGTTGTAGCGTCAGCTTATCATGGAGGTCGTAATTGAAATTCATGATAGTAGATTGCAATGTGGGTCGTGGATGATGGATTTCGGAGTGTCGATTGACCATAATAATGGAAGTAGTAGGGAACTCCAATAATGTACGTGGGTCGTAGAGGTCAAAGTTTTGGGACTTACGTGAGCATTGAGCTGTTTAGATTGGAATTGAAAGTTGTGTGAGTTGTGAGCAATGTATGTTGTAGTTTGTCACATAAGCCATAGAGGAGAGTTGTAATAATTTCTATATGTTGGACACAGAGACTGAAGTTGGGAGTTGCAAGAACTGTGATAATGTTCATAGGTCACAGAGGTCAAAGTTAGGAGCTGTATGAGCTGTAATAATATGTCGCAGAGATCGAAATTTGGAGTTGCATGAGTTTTGATTACATCCGTAGGCCACAGGCCAAAGTCGAAAAGTTGTATGAGCTATGATAACGTTCGTACGTAAGCCACAAAGGTCACAATTACGAGATGCAAGAGTTATCGCAACGTCTGTAGGTTATAGAGGCCAAAGTTGGGAGATGCATGAGATGTGATGACGTTTGTAAGCCAAAGAGGTCGGAGTTGGGAGTTGCATGAGTTTTGATAATATTCTTAAGCCACAGAGGCCGGAGTTGAGAGCTGCATAAATTGTATTAATGTTCGTAGATCTTAAATGTCAGAGTTAGAAGCTGCATGAGCTGTTAATTAAAATATCAACATCAAAAGAACTCTCCTAAGAGATGAACCCTTATTAAAGAACATCTCTTCTAAAAGGTTAATTATATTTTAGGAGGGATTTATGAGGAACAATTATCTTTTTTTTTTTTTAAATGTTGAGTAGTTTTTTAATGTTTTATTTTTTTGTAAGCATTAGGTTAAAAATTTATTGTGGAATTTTTTGGATTAATTTTATTATTCTTAATTGGGATGATTTGTGATAGTATCTTCCTTTTATTAATGATATTATTTAGATTTTTTTTTGTGATAAGACTATGCTTAATGTGGTATGTGATGTAAAATGTACTTTTGTGCAGGTTGCGAAAATGTAATTGGCATTCTAATGTTTTTTCTGTATTATAGGTTTGCGTCAGATTTGCATCCGTTTTTACACGCAAAATCCGAGCTACATCGATAATAATATTTCATCGTTCAACAATATATTCCGACACAAATGAAATGGTAATCTGACACTAATATTTATCACTCAAAATTTTCAGATGTAAATTTCGACGCACGTTACGTATAAAAGAATCTGATGTCAACACAATGCAAAAACCGACGTAAAGTATCTGCGTCGAAATATTTCAACGTAAATTAGACGAAAATAAAATTACCGACCCCTAATTTAACATCAAAAAAACAAACAAACGAAAATCAGATACAAATCCAACGTAGACCTTTAATATCATTCGATTTGCTTCTGATCTAGCTGACACAAATATGCTTAATTCCTGTACTGATAATACATTGAGATTCATGTATAATAAATGCACCATTTTGTAACGATCATCTATCTTCTATAAATAGAGGTAAACATTATAATGCAAGTGAGACTTCCCGACATGCTAAAGAAGCCTGCCTCCTCCCATTTTTTACTTTCTCAAAATTAGTTTCTATCTCCACTCTTTCTCAAATGGTGTAAATAAAGATCCCACAAATAATGATCAAGTTAGACTTTTGACAATGAAATAATGTATCATTCATCCATCTCAATTTAGGCACTTATATTAGGTTGCCATCTTGTTACCAACCTTTATGATGACACTTATGAAATCTAAACATTCATATTATATACATGCATGAAATAACAAACTTGATGTCATGAAGCTATGTAGGCCTTTGCATTAAGAAAACTTGACAGGTTGAGGTCAGCTTGCTACCCTATTCCAAGGTTACTTGCAACCCTGCCCAACTTCTGTCTTCTTCTTAGGTTCATTTAATAGTTTGAATTTAGAAAGCATAATTATGTCATAAAAATCATAATAAATTATAAAAATTCCTTTTTTATGCTAAAAAAAAAAACCCCAAAAATAAAATTATCATTACCTAAAAAATATTCTTTTTTTTTCAGTTTTTCACACACAAGCATCCAAATGATTTGTAGGTTACTTGTGACCATGTCCATCTTCTGTCTTCTTCTCATGATCATTTAGTTGTTTAAAGTTTGTAAATTGACATAATATTATTCTTTTAGGTTCTCAAAATAGTTTTAAAATACCAAAAAAAAATCATTTTTTTGAATGATTTTTCATTGACAGAGAAACCAATTGAGATCTCAGCTACATCTTCCCATGGATTGTCAGCACTGTACTGCCTAACTTGCAGACAGCTTTCATGGCTTCTCTCCTCCTATATATACTCATATTATTGCTCTATCCTTTTGTACAGGACACAAAAGCTGAGATTCTCTCTCTCCCTCTCTCTCTATCTCTCTATCTCTATCACTTCAGCTAAGAGATATGGGATTAAGAGAAGTAGAGTCCACTTTGCCTCCAGGTTTCAGGTTCCATCCAAGTGATGAGGAGCTCATCTGCCATTATCTTCATAAAAAGGTGGTAAATGAAAAAGTTTCAGAGGGAACACTTGTGGAGGTTGATTTGCATGCACTTGAGCCATGGGAGCTTCCTGGTAACATCTCTTCCCTCTCTGCTTCTTCCTCAATGAAAAATTTAGGGTATTTATGTAATTTTATTTTATGATGTAATTCCATGAAAATTATATTTATCAATAAGTTTATTGAATTTGTTCTTCAACTGTAAATAATTAAAAAAGAATTAATTGCCTGCTTATTTTAAGGCTTGTCTTGATCAATGTTTTTCATGAAATATATTTATATCAAGAGCTTGGTGACAGACATATTATATCATTTAAATAAGATATAATAACTCAAAATTAATAAGAAATTACTTATCTTAACAATTCATTAATTACTTATTATATATAATTAGCCTTATGTAATTAGTTATTTATTGAGTTTATTATAAAATATTCAAGCTAAAATTATTATTTTTTATTTATTTTCTTTTGAATAATACTTGTCATCATCTTCATCACAACATTCCAATCCATCCTTCTAATCATCTGCAGTTCATGAGATGTTTCAGTTTTATGTAGACAACTTATTACAAAAACAATTTTTTTTTTTTTTGCAGAGATGGCTAAGCTGAGTCCAAATGAGTGGTATTTCTTCAGTTTTCGTGATCGAAAATACGCGACGGGATCAAGAACAAATAGAGCAACAAGATCTGGTTACTGGAAGGCTACAGGGAAGGATCGAACGGTCCACAATCATCGGACACATTCGACGGTCGGGATGAGAAAGACCTTGGTGTTCTATCATGGTAGAGCGCCAAATGGCTTGAAGACTAATTGGGTCATGCATGAATTTCGCCTTGGGACTCCCCATTCTCCACCTAAGGTTTGTTCAATCATGTAATTTACTACTCTTTGCATTGTGCTACTTTTTTTTTAAGAAAACAATTTGCATAATTACCATTTAATTCTTTTGTATTTACATTGCTAAGACCTAAACTTTAACTTCTACATGCATAATTCACTATGTTATATGAAATATTTAAGTGATATAAATGTAAAATATAAAGTTTTAGATATGTAAATACATATGAATTGGGTGTATGTATGTAAAAGCCCCAAACATATATTTAAGACTTTATTTTGGTAGTTTATAAATAGAATATAGATTTTATAAAATAATAATATTAAAAGAAAATCATTGCAATAATCACATATCTTATGATTTCTCTCTGTCTTTCATTTTGGTTCAGCATTAATTAGATATTTACATGCTTATAGATTAAAGTAATAATTTCATTTTTATTTCTTTTGAGAGATAAAATATCTTCTTATTTTTGTAGAGTTTTTAATAGTTTTTTGTAAGGTTTTAAAATTCACATTAATTTTTAAAAGCATAAAATAAAAAAATGTAATTTTAAGTTCAAAATAAATGAAATCTAATTGTTAACTTTATAAATATATTATTTAACTCAAATTAAACTTATTTTAGAAAATAGAAAATTTAATTAAATTATTATTTTATTTTATTGCTTTTTTTGCGGCAATTAAATACATAGACCTGAAAAATTGCTATTTATAAATCCAGCACCATATATCATCCATCTTACAAACTCTGTCTCCAATGTCAAAATTCATGATAAAAACTCAACTCATACTTTTCAAGAAAGCCTCTTGTGAGCTAGATTTGTAAATAGCAATGTCTCAAGTGTTGTACATGTAATTATCCCATTTTTCAATGTTCAAGCATTATATATAACATATTTTCTATGTTATAAAATAATATGATATGCATGCATTACTTTCATGAAAATTAATTACCCATATGGAGCTCTTTCATTACTATCTATTTTGAAAAGTATATATCAATCAATTATCATTGACAACTAAAATTTACCCTACATTTTACTTTAACCAATTAAAAAAAAAAAGAAAATTTACATACATACCAGTCAGTTCCTATGTATTTACATATCTAACCATCTAAATTTTAATTTTTACATATGTGTTACTTAACCCATGAATACGAAAATGTGTATTTTATTTTTTAAATTTAAAAATAGAGACATTTTTTGAAGCAATATGAAAGCTATGGATACTACAAATGTAAAAATAAAAAAAAATAAAAAAAATAAGTCAAGTTTTAAGTGTTAAATATATAAATACGTAGAAGTTAGGAGGTATGCATGTAAGTGCCCAAAATCCCTAAAATATTTTTTTTTTTTAAATTATAATTCNGAAGGGATGGATATGATGAAGTGATGCCAAAATCCTTTAGCTTTTGAGTTATCTGTGTTGGCTCGCTCAAGGTTTTGAAATAATTTTAGAATTCGAGTTAGCCGCTTTCGCTTGGTTTGTCGCTTTAATTTTATGTTTCAAGATATCAAAGAATCACCCAAGAAAATGAAGAAGTTGATGAAAGATTTAAGCATAACAGTGCATGCTCCTCAATATGCATTAGAGAAAACCTCAAGTTAATTTGATGAAGATGGTAAAAAAAAATACAAACTTTATCCAGGAGTGGCTTTCAAGTAATGAACACTATAGGATTTAGTCAAATTAGTGTCGGCCAATTCCAATGCTAATATTACAATAATCTGATACAGAAGAATTTTATTGGCATATTTGTGTAGGATATATAATTCACAAAAAAATGCACGTCACAAATTCAATTGGAATCAAACGTGTCTGATGCAAACAACTTGCGTCGACATTAGCATCAGACATTTTTGAAGTTAGCCATCTTCGTCGTTACTAATCATGCCGGCGAAGATATTAACTATGGAATTTTCGCCTACTCTTTGTCTATTATTTGTGTCCACTATTTATCGGAGAGGTTGATTAGCGTCAAAATGTATCAAAGGTATTAGAATTGACAATGTTCGACGCAATGTCAAAACAAATTTGTAGCAAATTTTAAAAAATATATAAAATAACAATAATATTCTTGCAACCTACACAACGAATATCACAAACATTTACTTAACACCAACACAACACATAATATATTGCACAAAAAAATATTAATGGTTAAAATAAATAGAATTTAAAAATAATAATCAAAATCCGTATAAGTGTATATCTAAACAAAAGAATAATGTGTCTACAAACTCAACAAGAAAAAAATATATAAACCCCTGTTGGGTATCAACATCAAACTCATCATCTTCTATCTCCTCTCCCTCCTCATCAACCAGCAAAAACAGAAGTCATTGTCACGATAATCTGCAAATTGCTCAGTTAGTCGTGTTATAATATCCTTAACTCTTGCTTCACCCTCATGTAGTTGACAGAGCTCCTCTGTCATAGCAGTGACATATCGAGCAATTTCATCATGCTCCAATGTTAATAACCTCGGACCACTCTGAGTAGTTTTGTTGTGCTCGACCTTAAATCTAATGCCCTTTGTGCCCAAACCTTGCTCCCTCCCCTTGTTCTTCCTTACTGCTTGCTTCCACTTCTCAAATTCAAATTGCTTAGTAGTACACTAACTAACATTATTACTAGCAGTTGTTAGGCTCTAGCTCTGCCTTTGATTCTGCTTGTCTCGAATGTGGCAGCACTCCTCTTATATAATTAATGTCAAGGATTGACTGTCAATCTACATTAATAATGTAAGAAAATTATAGAAAATCATTTTTACTTATATATTAAGAAGTCGAGAAAGGTCGGAGACCCATTCTTGCTTCCCCAAGCATTGATATGTCTGGAGATGCAACTCTACAGTGGTGGACGGTATGGGCATAAAAAAATAATTAGTATCAAATGATTACAACATTTAATTTTTGAGTATTTAGTGAATCTTACCAACTTTTGGTAATACTCTGTGTACGGGACCCATCCTCCAATGTTGACCGCGGCGCCCCTAGCTCCTTTGATCCTAATGTTTTGCTTGTTTATTACCCTCTTCTTATGTTAATCAAGAGAGAGTTGGGCTCTGGTCAACTGCATACAAGCCTCATTCCCAAATAGGTTGCTCCCCCTTCCTATAGGCTGAGGTGAATATATCGGCTGATGTCTGCCCCGAATCTAAAAAATATGTCAGATGTGCTGTTGATGCTCATGTAGCCAGTGGAAGGACCTCTGCAAAATATAAATTATTCAATATTTATTAGTATAAAAAAATAACTTGAAATTATAATTTAAATTCAAATTAATTAATTCTAATTCGAACTCCATAAACCACATGTCCCGAGTTTCGATTGGTATCTGCTTCAAAAAGAGATATGGATAATTGTATCTACCCCTTGACTTTTGTGATATGCTTGATGGGCAGCCTGGAGTTTTATAATCTGAAATAAACAAATTAGTTACACAAAATATATTAAAAAATCATTAACTTATAACACAAAAGGTAACTAATGAGTCTCCCGTCGACTCAATATATACCCGTCTGGATGTGTCCTACCTCACACTGGCAAGAGTAAAAGTACCCAGCTCATCGTAGGAGGGAAATTGTGGCTGAGTGCTCAGAAAAAAAGGTGGGAGATGAAAATAGTTGTAGGAGTAAGTGGTCTAAAAGAAGCAGCAGTCCTATTTCAAGCGATGCCAAAATGTATTGGAGGGGTTGCAATGGTGGTGGTGTTGCTAATCAACACAACATTAGTACTAGATGAGATAGAGCAGGATACTAACTTCTTTATCCTTCTGCAAGTATTAAGGCCATGAAGAGGAGTTTAGTGAGGTGGTCGATCTCCACTACTAAGATGAAGTCATATGTAATAGAAAGAAATGCATTAATAAAATTAGTGCTAAGAAACACAAGTACAAATAATAAAATTGAGCAATAAAATTATAATATAAACAACAAAAGTAAAAGCAGGAAGCTGCACAATTAAAGTAAGAAACAAGTTGTAACTACGTGTAAAAACATCAAAAGTAAAAGCAGGAATGCACAACATAGATAATGTGAAATATAGAAATTAATACTATAAGAGATAAAACTATGAAGAAACTAAAATCTAAATATGCATACAACACGTAGTTTGTTTCATTAGAAGAGTTAGTTGACGATGAAGTAAAAAATTCTTCATTTATAATATCATAATATTCATCCATAATTTGAGAAACTTCTTCATAAGTCTGCGTAATATCCTCCATGGTAAATATTTCTTCAATAGAATCAATTTGAATATGAAAATGTAAAAATTATTATTCTTGATAGATGGTTTTAATAATATNGAAGGGATGGATATGATGAAGTGATGCCAAAATCCTTTAGCTTTTGAGTTATCTGTGTTGGCTCGCTCAAGGCCTTGAAATAAATTTAGAATTCGAGTTAGCCGCTTTAACTTGGTTTGTCGCTTTAATTTTACATTTCAAGCTATCAAAGAATCACCCAAGAAAATGAAGAAGTTGATGACAGATTTAAGCATAAGAGTGCATGCTCCTCAATATGCATTAGAGAAAACCTTAAGTTAATTTGATGAAGATGGTAAAAAAATACAAACTTTATCCAGGAGTGGCTTTCAAGTAATGAACACTATAGGATTTAGTCAAATTAGTGTCGGCCAATTCCAATGCTAATATTACAATAATATGATACAAAAGAATTTTAGTGGCATATTTGTGTAGGATATATAATTCACAAAAAAATGCACGTCACAAATTCAATTGGAATCAAACATGTCTGATGCAAACAACTTGCGTCGACATTAGCATCAGACATTTTTGACGTTAGCCATCTTCGTCGTTACTAATCATGCCGGCGTAGATATTAACTATGGAATTTTCGCCTAGTCTTTGTCTATTATTTGTGTCCACTATTTATCGGAGAGGTTGATTAGCGTCAAAATGTTTCAAAGGTATTAGAATTGACAATGTTCGACGCAATGTCAAAGCAAATTTTAAAAAATATATAAAATAACAATCATATTCTTACAACCTACACAACGAATATCACAAACATTTACTTATCACCGACACAACACATAATACATTGCACAAAAAAGTATTAATGGTTAAAATAAATAGAATTTAGAAAATAATAATCAAAATCCGTAAAAGTGTATATCTAAACAAAAGAACAATGTTTCTACAAACTCAACAAAAATATATATATATAACCCCTACTGGGTATCAACATCAAACTCATCATCTTCTATCCCCTCTCCCTCCTCCTCATCAACCAGCAAACACAGAAGTCATTGTCACGACAATCTGCAAATTGCTTAGTTAGTCATGTTATAATATCCTTAACTCTTGCTTCACCCTCATGTAGTTGATAGAGCTCATCTGTCATAGCATTAACACATTAAGCAAGTTCATCATGCTCCAATGTTAATAACCTTGGACCACTCTTGAGTAGTTCTGTTGTGCTCGACCTTAGATGTAATGCCCTTTGTGCCCAAGCCTTGCTCCCTCCCCTTGTTCTTCCTTACTACTTGCTTCCACTTCTCAAATCCAAACTACTTAGTAGTACACTGACTAACACTATTACTAGTAGTTGTTAGGCTCTAGCTCTGCCTTTGATTCTGCTTGTCTTGAATGTGGCAGCACTCCTCTTATATAATTAAAGTCAAGGATTGATTGTCAATCTAAATTAATAATGTAAGAAAATTATAGAAAATCATTTTTACTTATATATTAAGACGTCGAGAAAGGTCGGAGACCCATTCTTGCTTCCCCAAGCATTGATATGTCCGGAGATGCAACTCTACAGTGGTGGACGGTATGGACATAAGAAAATAATTAGTATCAGATTATTACAACATTTAATTTTCGAGTATTTAGTGAATCTTACCAACTTCTGGTAATACTCTGTGTAAGGGACCCATCCTCCAATGTTGACCGCAATGCCCCTAGTTCCTTTGCTCCTAATGTTTTGCTTGTTTATTACCCTCTTCTTCTGATAATCAAGAGAGAGTTGGGCTCTGGTCAATTACATACAAGCCTCATTCCCAACCCAGATAGGTTGCTCCCCATTCCTATAGGCTGAGGTGAATATATCGGCTGATGCTTACCCCGATTCTAAAAAATATGTCAGATGTGTTGTCGATGCTCATGTAGCCAGTGAAAGAATCTCTGCAAATTATAAATTATTCAATATTTATTAGTATAAAAAATAACTTGAAACTATAATTCTAATTCAAACTCCATAAACCACATGTCTCGAGTTTCGATTGGTATCTGCTTCAAAGAGAGATATGGAGAATTGTATCTACCCCTTGATTTTTGTGATATGTGTGATGGGCAGCCTGGAGTGGTATAATTTGAAATAGACATATTAGTTACACAAAATATATAAAAAAAATCATTAAATTATAACACAAAAGGTAATTGGTGAGTCTCCTGTCGACTCAATATATACCCGTCTGGATGTGTCCTGCCTCACAGTGGCAAGAGTAAAAGAACCTAGCTCATCGTAGGAGGGAAATGGTGGCTAAGTGCTCAGAACAAAAGGTGGGAGATGATAATAGCTGTAGGAGTAAGTGGACAGAAAGAAGCAGCAGACCTATTCAGAGCGATGACAAAATGTGTTGGAGGTGTTGCAATGGTGGTGGTGTTGCTAATCAACACAACATTAGTTCTAGATGAGACAGAGTAGGATTATAACTTCTTTATCCTTCTGTAAGTTCTAAGGCCATGAAGAGGAGTTTAGTGAGGTGGGTGATCTCCACTACTAGATGAAGTCATATGTAATAGAAAGAAATGCATTAATAAAATTAGTGCTAAGCAACACAAGTACAAATAATAAAATTGAGCAATAAAATTATAATATAAACAACAAAAGTAAAAGCAGGAAGCTGCACAATTAAAGTAAGAAACAAGTTGTAACTACGTGTAAAAACATCAAAAGTAAAAGCAGGAATGCACAACATAGATAATGTGAAATATAGAAATTTATACTTATGAAGAAACTAAAATCTAAATATGCATACAACACGTAGTTTGTTTCATTAGAAGGGTTAGTCGATGTGAAGTAAAAATTTCTTCATTTATAACATCATAATATTCATTCATAATTTGAGAAACTTCTTCATAATTCCGCGTAATATCCTCCATGGTAAATATTTCTTCAATAGAATCAAGTTGAATATGAAAATCAAAAAATTATTATTCTTGATAGATGGTTTTAATAATAATTTATATTTCAATAGTTCTTCTATGTTTATTTTGTATAATAATGGCCCCATCAATCTTATCATTTGTTCTATTAGGGTATTAAAGATAATAAAACCACTGCTTAATGTGCTTGAATAAACGGATTGAATCTCACGTATCTTCTGTTTATTTTAATATTGACATTATCACATGGGTTTAATGTTTGTGCTCATCGATTAGGAATATGATCAAATCATTCACAATTAAATTGACATGCATTGCACTGAACATAACCCTAATATTACAATTGCAATACTTTTTAAGATATGTTATAATAACTAATCTCAATATCTAAGTGGGTGTTTCCTTTAACACAAATACCATAATTATATGTATTCTTCTATTCACACCAAGCACTCATGTGAAATCTATAATCATTCACATAAAATATTTGTCACATAATATCATTGTGATTAGGCCCCTAAGAAAGTTCTGATAAGTCCTGATCTGTAACTTTATTGCTTTGATTATAAACACAAAAGAAGTTTCAAAGTATAAATGGTTTTTCTTTGAGAGTAAAAATTACATTATATACTGATGAATTGAAGAGTTATTTTAATGTATGTATAAGTTGAACAATGTCGAAAATTATTCTTCAATCTTTTTGCTTATGCAATAGTTATCCTCTGTGTTTAAACTATCTGTAAAACATCTACTCATATTATTATTATTTATAAATTGAAGTTAACTAGTATAACATTCTGAGTAATAACTCAATAAATTAAAAATCTTATTATACATATGGTTAGACTTTATAGCCCTTCAGTAGAATATATAATGTCACCGCTCAAATTTCTTTGTCGTTGAGAAAATGTGTATCATGTGCCGTTCTTTTGATATATGAATTACAAATAATTCAGACGGTGAAGGATTCTCAATAATAGTTTGATGTATTTGTTGTCTTTGTTAAAAAAAATATGAACGAAAAGTCATTGTCTCCTGTAGCAAGTATGTCTCGTATATCGAGCCATCCTGATGTGTTTTATTTTTAAATGCTATTTTTATTTTATTTAAAAATCTACAACACTAAGTTTTTTTTAATAAATTATGGTATTAGATCGTTCTATGATTAAATATAAAGCATGGATAGAACATACCTCTCAAATGGATACATCTATATGTACTGTACTAGACCTCCTCATAGCATAGATGTGTGACCAGATGCTTCATAAATTTAATGAACTTAGAAAAAAAAATATATATTCGCTCAAGCTTGTATGATATTAATANTATCATTGTGATTAGGCCCCTAAGAAAGTTCTGATAAGTCCTGATCTGTAACTTTATTGCTTTGATTATAAAAATAAAAGAAGTTTCAAAGTATAATTGGTTTTTCTTTAAGAGTAAAAATTACATTATGTACTGATGAATTGAAGAGTTATTTTAATGCATGTATTATTTGAACAATGTTGAAAATTATTCTTCAATCTTTTTGCTTATGCAATAGTTATCCTCTGTGTTTAAATTGTCTGTAAAACATCTATTCATATTATTATTATTTATAAATTGAAGTGAATTAGTTTAACATTCTGAGTAATAACTTAACAAATTTTTAATTATTAAAAATCTTATTATATATATGGTTAGACTTTATAGCACTTTAGTAGAATATGTAATGTCACTGCTCAAATTTCTTTGTCGTTGAGGAAATGTGTTTCATGCGCCGCTCTTTTGATATATGAATTACAAATAATTCAAACTGTGAAGGCTTCTCGATAACAGTTTGATGTATTTGTTGTCTTTGTTAAAAAATATGAACAAAAAGTCATTGTCTCCTGTAGCAAATATGTCTCGTATATCGAGCCATCCTAATGTGTTTTATTTTTAAATGCTATTTTTATTTTATTTAAAAATCTACAACACTAAGTTTTTTTTAATAAATTATGGTATTAGATCGTTCTATGATTAAATATAAAGCATGGATAGAACATACCTCTCAAATGGATACATCTATATGTACTGTACTAGATCTCCAAGTATAGCCTCATGGCATAGATGTGTGACCAGATGCGTCATAAATTTAATGAACTTAGAAAAAAAACATATATTCGCTCAAGCTTGTATGATATTAATGCTTATATCAATATTTCTCAAGGAAACAACTTTAGAGTCTTTACAAACAACTCTTTGAAGAATAGATTGATTTTGATCATTGATTAAGTATCAGCTTTGGAAGAACACTAAATGCAATTGGTATTAAGCACTAAAAACATGTGGCACTCATGATTTTCATTTCGAATATCTTTCATGTTCCCAAGGCAACGCAGTGGCTCAAGTTTAACACACATCCATCAGAAAACTTCAAAGAGTGCATATATTCACATATTGTCCAACATTGTCCAATATGATATAATATGTAGCTTAATGATTTATTAGTTTATAGCATTTATATCTTGAAGTTCTAACCTCTCCTCTTACAATACTCCTTCAAGTTCAACCTTACTTATTTTGTTTTACCCTTAATATCCATCACAGTATTAAAAATATTATTAAAAAAAGTCTTTTGATCAATATACATAACATCAAAATTATGCCTGATCAAATTAGTTCTCGGATATAGAAGATCCCAAAATAATACTCCTCTTCATCCAATTACGCGTAACACTAAAATCAGCAAAATGACTTAAAACTACTTCTGATATCTCAGTGATTTTTTATATTTCATTAATTGTATGTCATAAATGGGCCCTACTTATACTCGGGGGAAGACTTGATTTTTCAACTCTATTTTTGAGGAATACATCTCTATTTCTTCTCATTGGATGATTGTGGGCTAGAAACATTCAATGAAAATAAAAGTAAGAATTTTTTTCTTTCATATTTTAAGGTGAATGTCCCCTTAGATAGATCCATGTAGTATGAACATATCAGATTATTAGCAATGCTCCAATCAAACAACATCCAATCATAAGCCTAGAAATCAATCATCATCCACATAAGAGCACTTTTAAGTTAAAAATTATATTTCATAGTACTATCATGTTTCCATAATTTTTGAAGCTCATCTATTAGAGGTGTTAGCTTCACTTTTAGATGTCATATATGTCGATGTCTGCTTAAGTTCTAGAAGAATATTTATAGCTTCCCATAGCATAGGACATCTGTCTGAACCATCTGGTACGTGCCTCGAGCACGGAACTGGCGTCGGCCTCAATTTAACCCTACTCGGGAGAATTCGCCATAGAGCAACATTAATTCCAACAGGGACTCGTTTAATGTCTATCTTGGTTTTAGAGGTTAGAACCCACCTATTCAAAGCCTTCAAAATATTTATTTTGATTTGCGGGGTCATGTTTTAGTGACACAAAATTTCTGGTAGCTTCCGGATCAATCAAATCCCTTTAACGGACGCCCAAGGTGAAATTTTGGGTTTTTGGGCTGCTTGAGCCGTATTTGACCCAGGGCGACAATTTTTACTCAATGTGACCCATACTTGGTGTTGAAACCATTGTTTGAGATCCTATTTTCACTCTTGGATGGTTTCCAATAGTCTGGGATTCTGAAAAAGGCCACACACAAAGTTGCACGCACCCGGGAGAGCGTATGAAAGAAGGTAAGCCCTCTTTTGAGGGCTTGGGTGCTTAAGTGCCCATATTGAGGAATTTGTGCCCGCTTCTTCCCAAACACATTTTTAGGCATTGTTTTGGTCTGTGGGCACTCCAGCGTCTGTGCTGGCTACTTAAGCGCTCAAATTTCTTAACACGATCTTCGCCAAACTGAGGGGCCTACACTTGTGCGCCGCTATAGCTGCCTTTGTGTCGAATGAAGAAATGTTGTAAACTGTGGGATGTGTGCTTTTGCGCCCTCTGCGGTGCCCAAGAGCCCAGTTTGTTTTCCTTTGTGAAATCTCATTGTTTCAACCTGTTTCACATCAGATGGAGGGGACCATTTTAGGAAATCTTTGCATGGTCCCCTTGAAGGTTATAACATGGATCAAGGCAAATTAAGGGAGTTCAAATCAGCCCATTTGTCCACTCCATAACAGGCACTAGAAGCATCAGATGGATGTGTGCTTCTAGTGCCTGTTATGGAGTGGACAAATGGTCAGGTGAGCAGACAATGCAGGAGATCTTTCTAGTGTGGCAATCCAAACAAAATAGGAGAGAAGCAGCTCATTTTGAGGATCCTCTACTATTTTCAAACTGAGAAGGGAGAGTTTGAGGAGTTTGGGAGAGGAGTTTCTAGCGAAATAAGAGCTCAAGTGAGAAAGAACATCTTCTTTTTCTTCAATTTTTTTTTATTTTCTCTTATTTTCTTNTGGGAGAGGAGTTTCTAGCGAAATAAGAGCTCAAGTGAGAAAGAACATCTTCTTTTTCTTCAATTTTTTTTTTTTAATTTTTTCTTATTTTCTGTCCTTCTCGCATGGAGAGTACTTCTTGCTCTCTTTTCATCTTCACATATTTTCTAACAAAAAGAGGGAGGTTTGAGAAATATTGGAAGAGAATAGAGTTTTGGAGAGGAGGAGGAGCTTCCTCTCACAATTGGGAGAAAGAGGAGAGAACCTACTCTGCTACTTGAGGAGAGCTTCATCTTTGCAATCGAGGACATCATCAAACATCACTTAGGTGATACATTATCACCATTGTGTTTTCCTTTCATTAGCTAGCCTCAGGATTGTGTTAGAGAATGATTAAGGCTAGGTTATTATTTTCTATATAAAACTACTAGGATAGGGAATTGCGTGGACAAATCCTATACGAATCTGAGTGATATCCTTGCAAAAGCCTAAGCACCAACCCTAAATGGTTGGAATCTGTATTTCTCCTAGCTTTGACTGTTCTAACCCTCCATGGATGGGTAGGAACACTTAGGATTTGTATGATGAAAAAAAGTTTTGTAGCTAGTTCATCCTATAAGATGTGAGAATTCTTCCTTCCAGAAATCATAGGGCAAAATTCCCTACATCTTTCGCCAAGACTGGAGGCTGCTATGCCACACATCCATGTGTTAAAACTGAGGTGCCTACACGAGAGCGCTAGGACGGGCATGATTTGTTATTGGGCATTATCATTTGCATTGATTTGTATGCCTAGTCATGATGAATCTCTTTACATTATTCATGTTGCTTGTGTCATACTAGTCCAACCGGCCGCCCCTCTTGGGTGACCAACCACTTGGTCCAACCGATTAGTACAACCCGGTTGACTAGTCACTTGGGTCCAGTCTGCCACCCTCGGTCTAACCTCCCATTGTCTATGATGTCCCGGGTCGACCACCTCGGTCGTCCCAATCGATCAAACTCCCAATATCACAACTACCAATATCACGTGCTTGATGTATGCTTTGCATGTGCATTCACATCATTCACATGATGGTGCATGACTTGGTTTGCATTCACACATGTGTGCATGAAAAAAACATTTTGATGAACTCATTTGCATGATACTTTGCCTTTGGTACGCGTCATGTTAGGTGTCTCTTCAAGCACTGAAAACCACAATATCTCCCCTACATGTGTATAACATGGATTTTAGGCTCGATACTCACATTCCTTTGGTGATTTGTGACTAGCTATGTTAGTCTTTGGTGAGTTAATTTTTCTAGAGGAGGACACACCCTTCATCTCTTGTAACATCATTTGGCTTCCACAAGCTATGTATGTTGTTCACTCAATTCAGGTCATGCCTTAGAGCCTCTGAACCCATTGAGTGTGTGCAAAATGTATGTATTTGAGTTCCGTCATTTGCATGTTGTTTGATGATCTTCATCGTGCTTACTCATACCCTAGTTGAGTGATCACAGTATTGAACCTTATGTGATGTTTGCTTGCATTTGCATTTACCTGCATGATTTGATAGCAAGCCAGACTCGATAAGTGAATGAACTTATGTCGGTCACAATGATTTAATGAGTATTGTTCGTCAGGTAGATCTCGGGGAGCAGTGTGAGTTAAAGCATCGAGATTGACATAAATATGACTGTGCCAAGAATCCAAAGAATATAACTTGTGTCACATTGCATGTTACGAGTCTTCATTTAATAGTCCTATTTTAAACTAATAAATTTATTTTTCTACTTATGATATCTATCCTAATTCTATAACTATACTAATAAAAAGCTAGACCATATGTAAGGATAGTTTTTTTTTTAAATCTATCTTGGGTGATATTTGTTAGATCCCTTGGATCCTTAGGATGGGTTGGAATTGGTCACCCCATCAAGGTCATGCAGGAGCCTTCACCCATATAACCTTGTGCATATTCAGATGTTGTGTTAGGACACTTTTGTTAGATTGTGTGTTATGCCAGAATTAGTGTGTTTGGTAGTATTTTTCAATGCCTGACTACTGTTCTTAGCCGTTTTGGTTGCCCTAGTTAAGCATCACTTTGCTCGTGCTTTTGTGTGTTTATTAAGTGTGGACATATGCAATATTGTATTATAGTCGGTTTTCTTCCATAGAGCCATACCTAAAGACGCAGACACATAAAAAGGGAGGAGCAAGTAGTGATTTAAAGACTAATATTTTCTGAGGGTACTTCTAAGCTCCTCCCACTAGGCATGGCTCATCTGTGTTGCAGAATATAATCTATGTTTACTTTTCTACATGCTGAGTCCTTTTTTTATTCTATCATGTGTTTGATAGAGTCCTTAGGATTAGGTTTATATTGGAAATGAAGTATGGGCACAGGTTCCGAAGCACTTAACACGCCAAACTGTCGGACAAGGACCAAGAATAGTTGTTCATATCTTGTACCTTAATTCTAAATTTATATTCATGTATAAAATTAGAAAATGACATGTATATGCGGAGTTCGACTGTCTTTCTTGTTTTTCCTTGGATATATTGCCGACCCAGCAACACCGGTCTTTAGATTTATTTCTTTGCACTCGCCTTATTACAAAATTTTGAGTACCGCTATAGAGAGACTTGCTTGAGACCATATATAAGTTTATTTGTCTAATAGGCTCCTCTGCTTAATATAACTCAAAAGGGAGGCCTATCTAAACTTCTTTTGTGAGATCACCATCCTTGCTATGTATGGGAGGGAAGAAGGTATTAGAATTATTGATGCCTTTTTATTGTGTGTATCTTTAGCTAATAGTCGGGCATTGTATTTATTTATTGGGTTCGACTTGTTGAGTTGATCAATTTGATTGTAAGTGTGCTGAAATCAAAATTATGGATAATTTTTAATTTGAAGTTAAATGTTTATTACTCAAAAAAGTATCTCAAGGTTCGTGCCAAAATGTCTCTAGACTCATGCCAACATATCAATTCCATTCAATTCCAAATGNAACCCTCCATGGATGGGTAGGAACACTTAGGATTTGTATGATGAAAAAAAGTTTTGTAGCTAGTTCATCCTACAAGATATGAGAATTTTTCCTTCTAGAAATCGGAGGGCAAAATTCCCTACATCTTTCGCCAAGACTGGAGGCAGCTATGCCGCATATCCCTGTGTTAAAACCGAGGTGCCTATACGAGAGCACTAGGACGGGTATGACTCATTATTGGACGTTATCATTTGCATTGCTTTGTATGCCTTGTCATGATGAATGTCTTTACAATATGCATGTTGCTTGTGTCATACTGGTCCAACCGGCCGCCCCTCCTGGGTGACCAACCACTTGGTCCAATCGATCAGTACAGCCCAATTGACCAGTAACTTGAGTCCAATCTGGAACCCTCGGTCTGACCTACCCATTGTCTATGATGTCCCGGGTCGACCACCTCGGTTGACCCAATCGATCAAACGACCAATATCACTTTCTTGATGTATGCTTTGCATGTGCATTCACATCATTCACATGATAGTGCATGACTTGGTTTGCATTCACACATGTGTGCATGAAAAATACCTTTCGATGAACTCATTTGCATGATACTTTGCCTTTGGTACGTGCCATATTAGGTGTCTCTTCAAGCACAGAAAACCACAGTATCTCCCCTACATGTGTATAACATGGGTTTTAGGCTCGATACTCACATTCCTTTGGTGATTTGCGACTAGCTATGTTAGTCTGTGGTGAGTGAATTTCCTTAGAGGAGGACACACCCTTCATCTCTTGTAGCAGCATTTGGCTTCCACAAGTTATGTATGCTGTTCACTCAATTCAGGTCATGCCTTAGAGCCTCTGAACCCGTTGAGTGTGCAACATGTATGTATTTGAGTTTCATCATTTGCATGTTGTTTGATGATCTTTCATCGTGTTTACTCATATCCTAATTGAGTAATCACGGTGTTGAACCTTATGTAATGCCTGTTTGCATTTGCATATGTCTGCATTATTTGATAGCAATCCAGACTCGATAAGTGAATGAACCCGTGTCGGTCACAATGATTTAATGAGTTTTGTTTGCCAGGTAGATCCCGGGGAGCAGTGCGAGTTAAAACATCGAGATTGACATAAGTATGACTGTGCTAAGGATCCAAAGAATATAACTTGTGTCACATTGCATGTTACAAGTCTTCATTTAATAGCCCTATTTTAAAATAATAAATTTATTTTTCTACTTATGATATCTATCCTAATTCTATAACTATACTAATAAGAAGCTAGACCATATGTACAGATAGGTTTTTTTTCTTAAATCTATCTTGGATGATATTTGTTAGTTCCCTTGGATCCTTAGGATGGGGTTGGAATTGGTGACTCCATCAAGGTCATACAGGAGCCTTCACCCATATAACCTTGTGCATATTCAGATGCTGTGTTAGGACACTTTCGTTAGATTGTGTGTTATGTCATGATTAGGGTGCTTGGTAGTATTTTTCAATGTTTGGCTACTGTTCTTTGCTGGTTTGGTTGCCCTAGTTAGGCATCACTTTGCTCGTGCTTTTGTGTGTTTATTAAGTGTGGACATGTGCAATATTATATTATTGTCGATTTTCTTCCAGAGAGCCATACCTAAAGACACACACACATAAAAAGGGAGGAGCAAGTAGTGATTTAAAGATTAATATTCTTCTAAGCTCCTCCCACCAGGCATGGCTCATATGTGTTGCAGGATATAATCTATGCTGACTTTTCTACATGCCGAGTCCTTTTTTTATTCTGTCATGTGTTTGATAGATTCCTTAGGATCAGGTTTATATTGGAAATAAAGTATGGGCACAGGTTCTGAAGCGCTTGACACGCCGAACTGCCTGACAAGGACCAAGAACAGATGTTCATATCTCGTACCGTAATTCTGTCATGTATATGCGGAGTTCGACTGTATTTCTTGCTTTTCCTTGGATATATTGCCAACCCAGCAGCATCGGTCTTTAGATTTATTTCTTTGCGCTCGCCTTATTACAAAATTTTGAGTACCACTAAAGAGAGGCTTGCTTGAGACCATATGTAGACTAGTGCAGTCTTTATATAAGTTTATTTGTCTAATAGTCCCCCCTGCTTAATATAACTCAAAAGGGAGGTCTATCTAAACTTCTTTCATGAGATCACCATCCTTGCAATGTATGGGAGGAAAGAAGGTCTTAGAATTATTGATGGCTTCTTATTGTGTGTATCCTTAGCTACTAGTCGGGCATTGTATTTATTTATTGGGTTCGACTTATTGAGTTGATCAATTTGATTGTAAGTGTGATGAAATCAAACTTTTGGATGATTTTTAATTTGAAGTTAAATGTTTATTGCTCAAAAATGTATCTTAAGATTCGTGCCAAAATGTCTCGAGATTCATGCCAACATTTCAATTCCATTCAACACCAAATGTCGTCTTCTCTATNAGAGTATATATATATATATATATATATATATATATATATATATATATATATATATATATGTTGTTTCAATGGTTTCAAGTATCATGATGTTGAATGATGTAGTGATGTAACTGTTGGACATAAAAATTATTTATTTTTTGTAACATCATTGTTGTCATTTACCCTATTATTTTTTACTCCTCTATATGTATTTGTAAATTTTTTGAATTCATCATATAAATTATTCATCTTTAATTAAAAATAATTCATATTAATAAAAATTTAATAAATAAGACTTACTAGTGTAAGCCCTCCAAGAGAAAAAAAATATTCCGTCCGGACATCCGGACGACCAATCATCAGCGGCACATTACCCGCCGCTGACTTGTATGACAATGTGACCACCGATGGTTAGTCGTCCGAACGTGCGGTGTCCGGACATAATAATTTTTCCTCTAAGAGGAGCTGAATTGGGCTCTTCTAAATATGTCTGATATTTTTTAAAATTGGGATGAGACAATGTTTATGTGTTAAAAAATAAAATGTAAATAATAATACAAACTTTCAAATAACTTATTTCAAATCTACATTTTAAAAATAAATTAGTAAAATTAAAGTGATATTACAAACGAGATGTCTACGTCGTTCCACATCTAAATCACGCCAACCACGCTAGGATGCTCGTTAAATCCCCAAATTTGGCGTGAACATATCAAATACCCTAATTTGACTCCCATTTACTCCTTGTCCATGCCACAACTCAAAATAGAGTAAAGTGTCATAATAACTCTCAACTATTTTAAAATTAATTTATAATAATTTTTTTATGAGGGTTATTTCAGCATTAATTTAAGAAGACTTCAATTAATTTGATACTTTTATAAATTAGGCTATTAAAAATGCTCATCATTTGCGAACAACTCGAGTTCTACTCATTAAGCAACTCGTGTGATTAGTTCGTTAAGCAAGAGAGCTGAACATAAATAATTTTTTTGAGCTCGGTTTATAAACGAGCCGAACCTAAACAAATTTTTGTTCACTCGTGTTCGGCTCGTTTTGGCTTGAAATAATTTAAATAATAATATTTATTTATATTAAATTTTTATATGTACTATAAACATTAATTTTCTTAAAAAAAAATTAGGTGATAAAATTATTAAAAAAAATAAGTTTAGATGTTAGATAAATAAATAGGAATTTGATGGATGTATGTCAATGCCTTTAAAATATTCCCAGTTTCTCTAATTTAAGAATTATAGATACACAAGACTTAGGGTTTGTTTAAGATAGCTAATAAGTGGGGGTGTTTTTGAAAACACTGCGGTTCTGTTTTGATCGCGAGTTTTGTCCTCTTATTCGAAAACACGGTTTCATTTTTACACAAAAATGCAGGCCGCAGGTCGAGCTTCGCGGTAGACCTGCGGGCCACATTTCAGGATAAGTTGTTTATCCTGAAACACACAAGTTGCCCCAAACACACCTTTAATTAACATGTCTCTTAATATCATAAGATTTTTCTAGTCTTCGGTACATGTGTAAATATATAAGAATTGGTGGTATGTATGTAAATGACCCCGTAGCCATAAGAATTTGGCACGCTTGCTTCTTCTCCTTGTCTTTTATATATAATCCCACCTCGTCTATATTTAAAAGGATCCCTATTCTAAATCCTATTTTAAAAATTAAGTTTTTTATATTGTATATAATGCAGAAGTGGAAAGTAATTCGATTTCCCATTTTCTTAGGAAATAATTAAAAATAAATGACTGAAATCAACAAAAAAATGTAAATTTGTGTAGCTCAAATTCGAGTTGAACGAACTAATACGATTCAATTTTAAATTAAGCCAAACACGAACAGTTTTGAATCAGCTGATCACGAACAAGCTCTGGGCTTGCTCATATTCGGATCGTCTACACCTTTGTTAGAAACCCTTGGCCTAAAACAGCCCCATGTAAATAATCAGGCACATTGACTCAGAATCGAAATCGGATGAACTGAGTGAACTGAGTGAACTGAGTTGACTTCTAATAAATAACGGGTTGACTCAGAACAGTGGTTGCGAAACCTAACTCTGCGGGTCAAAAGTACATAAAACCAACTNAAGAACACTAAATGCAATTGGTATTAAGCACTAAAAACATGTGGCACTCATGATTTTCATTTCGAATATCTTCCATGTTCCCAAGGCAACGCAGTGGCTCAAGTTTAACACATATCCATCAGAAAACTTCAAAGAGTGCATATATTCACATATTGTCCACCATTGTCCAATATGATATAATATGTAGCTTAATGCTTTATTAGTTTATAGCATTTATATCTTGAAGTTCTAACCTCTCCTCTTACAATACTCCTTCAAGTTCAACCTTACTTATTTTGTTTTACCCTTAATATCCATCACAGTATTAAAAATATTATTAAAAAAAAATCTTTTGATCAATATACATAACATCAAAATTATGCCTGATCAAATTAGTTCTCGGATATAGAAGATCCCAAAATAATACTCCTCTTCATCCAATTACGCGTAACACTAAAATCAGCAAGACGACTTAAAACTACTTCTGATATCTCAGTGATTTTTTATATTTCATTAATTGTATGTCATAAATGGGCCCTACTTATACTCGGGGGAAGACTTGATTTTTCAACTCTATTTTTGAGGAATACATCTCTATTTCTTCTCATTGGATGATTGTGGGCTAGAAACATTCAATGAAAATCAAAGTAGGAATTTTTTTCTTTCTTATTTTAAGGTGAATGCCCCCTTAGATAGATCCATGTAGTATGAACAAATCAGATTATTAGCAATGCT
Source organism: Phalaenopsis hybrid cultivar (assembly GCA_002079205.1). Taxonomy (NCBI): domain Eukaryota; kingdom Viridiplantae; phylum Streptophyta; class Magnoliopsida; order Asparagales; family Orchidaceae; genus Phalaenopsis; species Phalaenopsis hybrid cultivar. Next base: position 18,709 of record JXCR01097628.1, on the reverse strand, counting down.
CCAATCAAACAACATCCAATCATAAGCCTAGAAATCAATCATCATCCACATAAGAGCACTTTTAAGTTAAAAATTATATTTCATAGTACTATCATGTTTCCATAATTTTTTAAGCTCATCTATTAGAGGTGTTAGCTTCACTTTTAGATGTCATATATGTCGATGTCTGCTTAAGTTCTAGAAGAATATTTATAGCTTCCCATAGCATAGGACATCTGTCTGAACCATCCGGTACATGCCTCGAGCACGGAACTGGCGTCGGCCTCAATTTAGCCCTACTCGGGAGAATTCACCATAGAGTAACATTAATTCCAACAGAGACTCGTTTAATGTCTATCTTGGTTTTAGAGGTTAGAACCCACCTATTCAAAGCCTTCAAAATATTTATTTTGATTTACGGGGTCATGTTGTAGTGACACAAAATTTCTCGTAGCTTCCGGATCAATCAAATCTCTTTAACAGACGTCCAAGGTGAAATTTTGGGTTTTTGGGCTGCTTGAGCCGTATTTGACTCAGGGCGGCAATTTTTACTCAATGTGACCCATACTTGGTGTTGAAACCATTGTTTGAGATCCTATTTTCACTCTTGGATGGTTTCCAATAGTCTGGGGTTCTGAAAAAGGCCACACACACAAAGTTGCACGCACCCGGGAGAGTGTATGAAAGAAGGTAAGCCCTCTTTTGAGGGCTTGGGTGCTTAAGTGCCCATATTGAGGAATTTGTGCCCGCTTCTTCCCAAACACATTTTTAGGCGTTGTTTTGGTCTGTGGGCACTCGAGCGTTTGTGTTGGCTACTTAAGCGCCCAAATTTCTTAGCACGGTCTTCGCCAAACTGAGGGGCCTACACTTGTGCGCCGTTATAGCTGCCTTTGTGTCGAATGAAGAAATTTTGTAAACTGTGGGATGTGTGCTTTTGCGCCCTCTGCGGTGCCCAAGAGACCAGTTTGTTTTCCTTTGTGAAATCTCATTGTTTCAACCTATTTCACATCATATGGAGGGGACCATTTTAGGAAATCTTTGCATGGTCCCCTTGAAGGTTATAACATGGATCAAGGCAAATTAAGGGAGTTCAAATCAGCCCATTGTCATTTTTTTTTTTTTTGTAAAGGGATGCTTCTAGTGCCTGTTATGGAGTGGACAAATGGTCAGGTGAGCAGACAATGCGGGAGATCTTTCTAGTGTGGCAATCCAAACAAAATAGGAGAGAAGCAGCTCATTTTGAGGATCCTCTACTATTTTCAAACTGAGAAGGGAGAGTTTGAGGAGTTTGGGAGAGGAGTTTCTAGCGAAATAAGAGCTCAAGTGAGAAAGAACATCTTCTTTTTCTTCAATTTTTTTTTATTTTCTCTTATTTTCTTTCCTTCTCGCATGGAGAGTACTTCTTGCTCTCTTTTCATCTTCACATATTTTCTAACAAAAAGAGGGAGGTTTGAGAAATATTGGAAGAGAATAGAGTTTTGGAGAGGAGGAGGAGCTTCCTCTCACAATTGGGAGAAAGAGGAGAGAACCTACTCTGCTACTTGAGGAGAGCTTCATCTTTGCAATCGAGGACATCATCAAACATCACTTAGGTGATACATTATCACCATTGTGTTTTCCTTTCATTAGCTAGCCTCAGGATTGTGTTAGAGAATGATTAAGGCTAGGTTATTATTTTCTATATAAAACTACTAGGATAGGGAATTGCGTGGACAAATCCTATACGAATCTGAGTGATATCCTTGCAAAAGCCTAAGCACCAACCCTAAATGGTTGGAATCTGTATTTCTCCTAGCTTTGACTGTTCTAACCCTCCATGGATGGGTAGGAACACTTAGGATTTGTATGATGAAAAAAAGTTTTGTAGCTAGTTCATCCTACAAGATATGAGAATTTTTCCTTCTAGAAATCGGAGGGCAAAATTCCCTACATCTTTCGCCAAGACTGGAGGCAGCTATGCCGCATATCCCTGTGTTAAAACCGAGGTGCCTATACGAGAGCACTAGGACGGGTATGACTCATTATTGGACGTTATCATTTGCATTGCTTTGTATGCCTTGTCATGATGAATGTCTTTACAATATGCATGTTGCTTGTGTCATACTGGTCCAACCGGCCGCCCCTCCTGGGTGACCAACCACTTGGTCCAATCGATCAGTACAGCCCAATTGACCAGTAACTTGAGTCCAATCTGGAACCCTCGGTCTGACCTACCCATTGTCTATGATGTCCCGGGTCGACCACCTCGGTTGACCCAATCGATCAAACGACCAATATCACTTTCTTGATGTATGCTTTGCATGTGCATTCACATCATTCACATGATAGTGCATGACTTGGTTTGCATTCACACATGTGTGCATGAAAAATACCTTTCGATGAACTCATTTGCATGATACTTTGCCTTTGGTACGTGCCATATTAGGTGTCTCTTCAAGCACAGAAAACCACAGTATCTCCCCTACATGTGTATAACATGGGTTTTAGGCTCGATACTCACATTCCTTTGGTGATTTGCGACTAGCTATGTTAGTCTGTGGTGAGTGAATTTCCTTAGAGGAGGACACACCCTTCATCTCTTGTAGCAGCATTTGGCTTCCACAAGTTATGTATGCTGTTCACTCAATTCAGGTCATGCCTTAGAGCCTCTGAACCCGTTGAGTGTGCAACATGTATGTATTTGAGTTTCATCATTTGCATGTTGTTTGATGATCTTTCATCGTGTTTACTCATATCCTAATTGAGTAATCACGGTGTTGAACCTTATGTAATGCCTGTTTGCATTTGCATATGTCTGCATTATTTGATAGCAATCCAGACTCGATAAGTGAATGAACCCGTGTCGGTCACAATGATTTAATGAGTTTTGTTTGCCAGGTAGATCCCGGGGAGCAGTGCGAGTTAAAACATCGAGATTGACATAAGTATGACTGTGCTAAGGATCCAAAGAATATAACTTGTGTCACATTGCATGTTACAAGTCTTCATTTAATAGCCCTATTTTAAAATAATAAATTTATTTTTCTACTTATGATATCTATCCTAATTCTATAACTATACTAATAAGAAGCTAGACCATATGTACAGATAGGTTTTTTTTCTTAAATCTATCTTGGATGATATTTGTTAGTTCCCTTGGATCCTTAGGATGGGGTTGGAATTGGTGACTCCATCAAGGTCATACAGGAGCCTTCACCCATATAACCTTGTGCATATTCAGATGCTGTGTTAGGACACTTTCGTTAGATTGTGTGTTATGTCATGATTAGGGTGCTTGGTAGTATTTTTCAATGTTTGGCTACTGTTCTTTGCTGGTTTGGTTGCCCTAGTTAGGCATCACTTTGCTCGTGCTTTTGTGTGTTTATTAAGTGTGGACATGTGCAATATTATATTATTGTCGATTTTCTTCCAGAGAGCCATACCTAAAGACACACACACATAAAAAGGGAGGAGCAAGTAGTGATTTAAAGATTAATATTCTTCTAAGCTCCTCCCACCAGGCATGGCTCATATGTGTTGCAGGATATAATCTATGCTGACTTTTCTACATGCCGAGTCCTTTTTTTATTCTGTCATGTGTTTGATAGATTCCTTAGGATCAGGTTTATATTGGAAATAAAGTATGGGCACAGGTTCTGAAGCGCTTGACACGCCGAACTGCCTGACAAGGACCAAGAACAGATGTTCATATCTCGTACCGTAATTCTGTCATGTATATGCGGAGTTCGACTGTATTTCTTGCTTTTCCTTGGATATATTGCCAACCCAGCAGCATCGGTCTTTAGATTTATTTCTTTGCGCTCGCCTTATTACAAAATTTTGAGTACCACTAAAGAGAGGCTTGCTTGAGACCATATGTAGACTAGTGCAGTCTTTATATAAGTTTATTTGTCTAATAGTCCCCCCTGCTTAATATAACTCAAAAGGGAGGTCTATCTAAACTTCTTTCATGAGATCACCATCCTTGCTATGTATGGGAGGGAAGAAGGTCTTAGAATTATTGATGGCTTCTTATTGTGTGTATCCTTAGCTACTAGTCGGGCATTGTATTTATTTATTGGGTTCGACTTATTGAGTTGATCAATTTGATTGTAAGTGTGATGAAATCAAACTTTTGGATGATTTTTAATTTGAAGTTAAATGTTTATTGCTCAAAAATGTATCTTAAGATTCGTGCCAAAATGTCTCGAGATTCATGCCAACATTTCAATTCCATTCAACACCAAATGTCGTCTTCTCTATTTAAAACCCTTATTTTAAGACATTTATATATATATATATATATATATATATATATAAATATAGATATGTTGTTTCAATGGTTTCAAGTATCATGTTGTTGAATGATATAGTGATGTACCTGTTAGACATACAAATTATTTTTTTTTTTGTAACATCATTGTTGTCATTTACTCTATTATTTTTTACTCCTCTATATGTATCTGTAAATTTTTTGAATTCATCATAAAAATTATTCATTTTTAATTAAAAATAATTCATATTAATAAAATATTTCATAAATAAGATTTATTATTGTAAGCACTCCAAGAGAAAAAAAAATATTTCGTCCGGACGTCCAGACGACCAATCATCAGCAACACATTGCCCGCCGCTGACGTGCATGGCAACGTGACCGCCAGTGGTTAGTCGTCCGAACATGAGGCGCTGAATTAGGCTCTTCTAAATATGTCTCATATTTTTTTCAAATTGGGATGAGACAATGTTTATGTGTTAAAAAACAAAATGTAAATAATAATACAAACTTGCAAATAACTTATTTCAAATCTACAATTTAAAAACAAATTTGTAAAATTAAAGTGATATTACAAACGAGATGTCTACGTAGTTCCACATCTAAATCACGCCAACCACGCCAAAATTAAGATTAGGATGCTCGTTAAACCCCCAAATTTGGCGTGAACATATCAAATACCCTAATTTGACTCCCATTTGCTCCTTGTCCATCAGCTCAAAATGGGGTAAAGTGTCATAATAACCCTCAACTATTTTAAAATTAATTTATAATATTTTTTTGTGAGGGCTATTTCAGCATTAATTTAAGAAGACTTGAATTAATTTGATACTTTTATAAATTAGGCTATCAAAAAATGCTCGTCATTTGCAAACAACTCGAGTTCTACTCATTAAGTAACACGTGTAATTAGTTCTTTAAGCAAGAGAGTTGAGCATAAAAAATTTTTGGAACTCGATTTATAAACAAGTCGAACATAAACAAATTTTTGTTCACTCGTGTTCGACTCGTTTTGGTTTGAAATAATTAAATAATAATATTTATTTATATTAAACTTTTCATATGTATTGTAAATATTAAGTTTTTTTTAAAAAAAATTTGGTGATAAAATTATTTAAAAAATATAAGTTTAGATGTTAGATAAATAAATAGGATTTGGATGGATGATTGTCAATGCTCTTAATATATTCTCTGTTTCTCTAATTTAAGAATTATTGATACATAAGACTAAGGGTCTGTTTGAGACAACTAATAAGTGCGAGGGAGTTTTTAAAAATACTGCGGTACCGTTTGGATCGCACGTTTTGCCGGTTTATCCGAAAAACGGTTCCATTTTTACACAAAACGCAGGCCGCGAGTCGAGCTCCGCGGTCAACCCGCGGGCCACATTTCAGGATAAGCTGCTTATTCTGAAACGCACAAGTTGCCCCAAACGCACCTTTAAATGGCATGTCTCTTAATATCATAAGATTTTTCCCAAAAATTCGTGCAAACCCCTCGTCTCTTGTGCATGTGTAAATATATAAGAATTGGTGGTACGTATGCAAATGACCCCGTGGCCATAAGAATTTGGCACGCTTGCTTCTTCTCCTTGTCTTTTATATATAATCCCACCTCATCTATATTTAAAAGGAACCCTATTGTAAATCCTATTTTAAAAATTAAGTTTTTTATATTGTATATAATGCAGAAGTGGAAAGTAATTCGATTTCCCATTTTCCTCGGAAATAATTAAAAATAAATGACTGAAATCAACAAAATATGTAAATTTGTGTAGCTCAAATTCGAGTTGAACGAACTAATACGATTCAATTTTAAATTGAGCCAAACACGAACAGTTTTGAATCAGCTGATCACGAACAAGCTCTGGGCTTGCTCATATTTGGATCGTCTACACCTTTGTTATAAACTCTTGGCCTAAAACAGCCGCATGTAAATAATCAGGGACATTGACTCAGAATCGAAATCGGATGAACTGAGTGAACTGAGTTGACTTCTAATAAATAACGGGTTGACTCAGAACAGTGGTTGCGAAACCTAACTCTGCGGGTCAAAAGTACATGAAACCAAATTGNTGACCAGTAGATTAGGGCTCCGTGTTTGTTGGAAAAGAAGATCATCATCTACCATAAGGACAAGGGACTAGGCTCGAGGACGAGCGGGGCACAAGAGAAAAACACGAGAGGAAAGCAGTTTATGGCAGAAGACGCGAAGGGCACCTGAGTAAAAATATCGCGAAGAAACACGGGCCGCGGGTATCGTTTTCGCTAAAACGTTGAAAACCCCGTCGCGACAAGATGTCGCCTCTGCCCCAAACGACGCAAAACGACATCTTCGCTTCGCGCTTCCGCTGCTGCCCCAAACAGACCCTAAATATCATAGCTTCCAACTTTAGCTCATCAAGAGAAATATNGAAGACGCGAAGGGCACCTGAGTAAAAATATCGCGAAGAAACACGGGCCGCGGGTATCGTTTTCGCTAAAACATTGAAAACCCCGTTGTGACAAGATGTCGCCTCTGCCCCAAACGACGCAAAACGACATCTTCGCTTCGCGCTTCCACTGCTGCCCCAAACATACCCTAAATATCATAGCTTCCAACTTTAGCTCATCAAGAGAAATATTTTGCAATGTCTAAAATTTTCCTATTGTTGAGTCTCAAATCCATCTCCTGCAACATCCAACATTTCGTTGGCATCTTTCATATGATTTGGCTTTTTTTTTATAACTTTTAAATAAAAAAATAAAATAATTTCCTTAGAATTTTAATTTTAGAATTTTTTTTGGGTCAATGTCATGAAGTTGAATCGACATTAATTAATGAGATTTACCCTAAATTTCTACAACATCTTCATGGGAGGCTTTCCCTACGCTAGTTTATATCCATAGAAATGGCAAAAATGACAAAATGATCACATTGATTTATATTTGGTGAGTGGATGGACTAAATTGAACACCTGATAAAGTTAGGGACTAAAATAGATTCATCTGGAACGTCTAGGACTATTAGAATCATGTACTCATTTANATGATCACATTGATTTATATTTGGTGAGTGGATGGACTAAATTGAACACCTGATAAAGTTAGGGACTAAAATGGATTCATCTGGAACGTCTAGGACTATTAGAATCATGTACTCATTTTTTTTACGAGTTAAAAAAATATAATAGAAATCTATTTTGGCTATTCTTTCCTTGTGTTTAGGGTAAGTAATCATAGAGGGAGTTACTAATTATTTTCAACAAAACTCCCTTGCTACATGATTCTATGCGGGAAAATAAACAGTTTTCTTATCCAAATTTTTATGAGGTTATAGGTGANGATCATTTTGTTTCTGTGTAGTAATTTTGTTTGTTAGAGAACTTTCATAACAATATATTTGATACTTGAGAAGCAAAAATTCACTTCATAATAGTACAAAAAATAAGATATAGACTTCACTTATTCTTGTATAGTTTGTGTTGTGATGTTCTTAATATAATATGATGGAAAAATATATATTTTATATTAATAATTAATTAAATATAAAAATATGTCCTTGATGTGTTGTGTCCAACTTTTTTCAATTATGTCGTGTCCCCGTATCATATCTATGTCCCCGTGTCCGTGTTTCATAGGGATCTGATGGCTTGAAAGTAATGTCGAGAGGAGTCCAGTTGATGAGGTCTATAGATTTGTAGAATCCCAAGTGATGTTGCCCCACTGTGTTGAATATGGATTGTATGGGTTGAATAGGTGATAGATAACGTTGTAGAGCATTGTTCCTATGTGATTTTATTGGTAATCGGCTTTAATGAAGAGCTTCTTGGAAAAATAAATTGACATGGTTTTCAAACAATATCACTATCAGGGATTGTTTGGTTGCAAGATTTTGGCTAAATCTTTCCAAAAAATAATGTTTAACAACATTAATTATATTACCTTCTTAGATCTCATTTTTTCACTAGTTTTAAGGTAAAAGATTGAATTTACTAAATGCCATTAAGGGGGAAAGTTAAGGGACACCACTCACCATATGCCTCTCATCTTCATTCAAATCTTGAATCTTGAAAATATATACCAAACAAATTAGAAACAAGTTCTAACATCTATCATGTCAATCAAATTTCAAGAGTCAAGTAAAACTTGATTCACAAAATATACTAAATTAAAGTTGATATAAATCCTATTTGTTGCCAAATATCTCCCCAATGTGTGAGAGAACTAACTTATTTTATAGTATCCAAAAAACCAGAAAAAAAAATGATTAGATGACTTAAGACAATACACAAGGAATTGGGGATTCATGCAGATTTAGAAAAAGTCCACGCATTGACTTGTGAGTTGAATTAATTCAAATATAAATTTATTCAGAATAAAATTACTGATACTAGAGCTGAGGATATGAACGGTACAATTTGGATCTGGCAGCTTCCATGAACGCAAGATTTCAATTTGTTTGCATGAAAACAATCATAAAGAAAATAGAGATTAGGAGCTAATCATGAGTATCTTAGAATAGTTACCAAAGATTAATAAAATGGATTAATAATGTTGGGAAGAACTAAAGAAGCAGGAAAGCCATTGAGCCAATTTTGAGGTAGCTGGAAATGAAAATGTGCTGAGTTTTGTTTGCTTGTGATAGAGAGAGGGTCTTTGGAATATGGATTCAGGACATGTCGCTGAGAAGAGTTGCTCCAGTTAGTAGGCGACGAATTGAAGTCGCTGACCAGTAGATTAGGGCTCCGTGTTTGTTGGAAAAGAAGATCATCATCTACCATAAGGACAAGGGACTAGGCTCGAGGACGAGCGGGGCACAAGAGAAAAACACGAGAGGAAAGCAGTTTATGGCAGAAGACGCGAAGGGCACCTGAGTAAAAATATCGCGAAGAAACACGGGCCGCGGGTATCGTTTTCGCTAAAACGTTGAAAACCCCGTCGCGACAAGATGTCGCCTCTGCCCCAAACGACGCAAAACGACATCTTCGCTTCGCGCTTCCGCTGCTGCCCCAAACAGACCCTAAATATCATAGCTTCCAACTTTAGCTCATCAAGAGAAATATTTTACAATGTCTAAAATTTTCCTATTGTTGAGTCTCAAATCCATCTCCTGCAACATCCAACATTTCGTTGGCATCTTTCATATGATTTGGCTTTTTTTTTATAACTTTTAAATAAAAAAATAAAATAATTTCCTTAGAATTTTAATTTTAGAATTTTTTTTGGGTCAATGTCATGAAGTTGAATCGACATTAATTAATGAGATTTACCCTAAATTTCTACAACATCTTCATGGGAGGCTTTCCCTACGCTAGTTTATATCCATAGAAATGGCAAAAATGACAAAATGATCACATTGATTTATATTTGGTGAGTGGATGGACTAAATTGAACACCTGATAAAGTTAGGGACTAAAATAGATTCATCTGGAACGTCTAGGACTATTAGAATCATGTACTCATTTATTTTACGAGTTAAAAAAATATAATAGAAATCTATTTTGGCTATTCTTTCCTTGTGTTTAGGGTAAGTAATCATAGAGGGAGTTACTAATTATTTTCAACAAAACTCCCTTGCTACATGATTCTATGCGGGAAAATAAACAGTTTTCTTATCCAAATTTTTATGAGGTTATAGGTGAAATTATATATATATATATATATACTTTTCATAATCATATTTGTTGGCTTTATCATAGTTATTTGGGCTTGGATTTTCATAATCATATTTGTTGGCTTTATCATAGTTATTTGGGCTTGGATTTTTGTTTCAATTTAACATTCGTCCTTGTTGAGTGCTCCGTGAGAGGTTAAATCCTTTTACATGAATCATTGTGTGCAACTTTAATTCAAGCTATCTCTGATCTCTATCTTTTCTTCTTAATCCTTTTATATTAATTTTATATAATATTTTTAATTTTTGCATCTCTTGCATTTTTCCTTTGAATACGCGTAAACAACTGTCTATTTTTTGCTGGCACTTCTTTTATTTTTTTAATATAATTTATTTAGCCTATTCTTCCTAGTGTTGTGGAACCATTTCCCACTAGTTTCCTGTACATGATTTCGTGACAACAATTCGTTTAGCACGTGTAGCATGGTTCCTATAGCAGTGATTGAGTTCTACTATTCATAGAAGCTCTTTTGATGATCATTTCTTTCATGGTGTTTTCTTCCCTTGTTTCTTCTCTACCTGGTTTCATGGACGCATTTTATCAAAAATTGTGAAATTGTTATGCTATTCATCTTGATTTGCACATGTTAGCTATGGTGTTAATCTTCATGAGATTTCAATGTTTTTGAATACTTTCTGAAGGAAACCGACCTAAACCTGGAAAATAATTTGCATTTAATTATTATCTGAAACATCTATGAGAAGCTTTTTGATTGAATAAACTTTATAGGTCTTTTCAATATTTTATGTACTTTGCTTGAAGCTTATTCCTTTGATTGTGGTGCAAGTTCAGCTGAAGTCATTTTCTAGTGGTTTCTTGTGGTGGCGTGAGGCCTGAATTAGCTTTTGGGGGATTTACTTACATATTACACAATTCTTATGCATTTACATAGCGAACATATAAAGTTTAATATCTCTTATATAACATCCAAATTGCTGAATCATGTAAAAAAGTTACTAATATTAGTTTTTTTTTTAAATGAACAACAACTTCTTACATTTGTTTTGATGTGATTAAAGGCTTAAAGCACTATATTGCTTCATAAATAAATAGCGGAATTTATGTATTAGATTTATAAGTACGTATCAATCATATGTTATGTAATTAAATTCTCATTTTCTTGTTTAGCAACCTTATCTCTTGTTCTTTTTCTTAACAAATAATTTGATAGTGGCTTTGTGAGTTCTACTAATTTTAATCAAATTCACTACAATTTGATTTCTTTTGTGGTGCACATGTTAATTGATATGTGATTTTTTATGGCTTCAATATCTTAGATAAATTATTTTATCACTCAATAAACTATTAAATTATTTTTTTTGAAGATTTCTTGTACTTTCTTAGTTGCATGAAAAATTATCGAATAATTGTTTGATTTGTGGTCTTCTGAACTGCAATATTTCAATCCAAATTGAGTGGTTTCATACATTATATCATTAGTTGATCTATCTTAACTCCTAGGTTCTGCATCACTTAATTAATGTATTGATGCAAGAGCCCAAATATTGATATGTTATTTTGATGAGGAATTTAGATTTGGCAATATGTATGCTATAAATTTTGGATTTAAATTGCAAAACAATCATTGTTGAAGTAGCGCTGATTGGAGTGTTTAGCTTATATTTTTTAGTAACACTTTAAAACATGAAGTATATTCTAAACATATCATAGATAAACCTCAGGACCGTAAGAAAAATATATGCAAGGCTTCCATTTAATTAATTGAGAGTTTAGGTACAGTTTTGGAAAAACCTATAGTTATCTTGGATCGCATCTACTCCTATGTTCATGCCCTTAAAACTTTCATACATAAATGCCCGCTAGAGAATCAATGTCATGAGAAATAGGGTGATTTTAACCTTAAAAAGGAGGCATTCCAGCAGTTAAAAAATTGAACCTTTATCATCTCGTTGTACAGGATTTTAAAAAGAATATTTACGGGCATACCACTCAATCCTATGTATTTACATATCTAATACCTACAATTTTTACATGCATTTCACTTTTTAAAAGTTAAATTAGTGGTATTTTTTATATGATAGGAATGACTTGGGTGTTATTATTGTACACATCAAAGTTTAAAGTTTAGATATGTAAATACATAGGTATTGGGTGGTATGCATGTAAAGGCCCCATTTTAAAAATATTGGTTTGATTCCATCATGGTTAACTATTTATTGTGTGGAAGAAATTAGGAATAAGAATTAATCTCATGTTTTTTGCATTGTGTGGAAGGGTTAGGATTCTTCTTTAGTTTCTCTTTGGTTTATGCAACTTCATTAAGGTTGTGATGTAGTGACGATTGGGGATTGACTCATCAAAATGTGGGAACTCAATTACCCTTAAAGAGGAATTTTTTGCTCACTATAACAAAACAATCATCTGAGAACAAAATTGGTAAAAGCAATACCTAAAACCTTCCTAAGACATTTGCATTAACTAGCCATTAGAATTGGATAGCAAATGGTGCAATTAATACTTGGATTCAACTTCTTACTAGTCATCAGAGCCAATCTTCAGAACTAGCAGTTGGTGGCTGTAGGCTGTAATCAGGCTAACTTTTTGTATTTTCAGTTTATGTATTAGTTATTAATATTATTAATATAATTTTTTAGTTTGGGCAGTGTTGTTTATTCAAGTTGGTTGGTTGGTTGAAGTGGAGGAATGCTTCGGGCCTTTTATGTGATAGAAAAGTACCACTTAGACTGAAAGGGAAATTTTATAAAACGNGATCATTTTGTTTCTGTGTAGTAATTTTGTTTGTTAGAGAACTTTCATAACAATATATTTGATACTTGAGAAACAAAAATTCACTTCATAATAGTACAAAAAATAAGATATAGACCTCACTTATTCTTGTATAGTTTGTGTTGTGATGTTCTTAATATAATATGATGAAAAAATATATATTTTATATTAATAGTTAATTAAATATAAAAATATGTCCTTGACATGTTGTGTCCAACTTTTTTCAATTATGTCGTGTCCCCGTATCATATCTATGTCCCCANTTATGTTTTAATGTGCTAATTACATGATTTCTGGTGGTATGGATGAGTTATGCCAAGTTTGATTGTCTATTTATGTAAGTTAAGTGAAGATAAACCATAAATTTTTGAAGCTTGTGCTATAAACTATGTTTAACTATTTGATTGGTTAAAAATATGTTCATAAAATCTTGAGAAGTTGTTTGGTATAAATCCAAATATTTTGTAAAGGTTTAATGCTCATTAGTCATGCGTATGTGGTAATAATAACAGGATAAGGCCAAATATTGTAATGCAGTGCCATGCAGCAAGAACTCACGTGACATTTCTTTGGGGCGTCTCTCGTGAAACCTTCTTGTCCACTTCTTATGTGCATGGATACTAACACGTGTCTACAGACTCGCAGATAAGAACACAAGGATATGGAACCACACGACACAGACACGCANGTGCTTGTTTTTTATCCATTTTCTTTGAGGCCATTTGAGATCACTTTTGGTTTCTGTTTTTGTTTGTTTCATGCATGTTTTTATTTAAAATTAAACATGTTTGATATGCTATAATATTGTTAATTGTTTTTAAAAACTCTCAAAACAACTTTTAAGGGGCCGTTTGGGATCACTTTTATTTTTTATTTTCTATTTTTTATTTTATTTTGTTTATGTTTTTATTTAAAACAAGATATGTTTGGTTATATGATTAAAGTATGGTTGTTTTTAAAAATTATCTTAATACTTAGAAATTATTTGAGTGGTTTCAAAAGTATGTTAATTTGTTTTTAAAAATAAAAATAATCACGTATAAAAAGCAAACTAAACAAATATATTCTTAAACACAAAGGAAAAACAAAAAACAAAGTTGATCTCAAAGAAGCGTTAAGGGATTGTTTGGGATCANACACAAAGGAAAAACAAAAAACAAAGTTGATCTCAAAGAAGCGTTAAGGGATTGTTTGGGATCATTTTTTTTTGTTTTTTTGTTTTTTAAAACAAAAAATAGGAAACAAACAAAAAAAATAGCGTTTGCGTATTTGTTTTTTTATTTTTTGGAGGAACACTTCTGTTTTTAAAATACTCAACAGAAAAAATATGTTTTTGTCTGTTTTTAAAACACTGAAAACAACAAGTCCCCCTGCCTGCGGTCGCCCGCCACCTCTCGTTGCCCTCCTCTTGCTGTTGGTCCCCTCCCAACATCGCCCGCAGGCCACTCGCCCCTGCTAACCGTTCGTTGTCATCCGCCTGCCTGCCGTGGTCGGCCCCTGGCCGCCTGTAGCCCTCCACCGGCAATAATTTATGTTGGTTGAGCAAGGAAAACACCGTATACATCATGGGCGACAGAGCTTAATACTAGAATGCACGTGGACCCAACCGATTTATAAAAAATATATTTTTTTCTTTAAAAAAAATAAAAATATCCAACCAAACATGTTTNTTGGTCCCCTCCCAACATCGCCCGCAGGCCACTCGCCCCTGCTAACCGTTCGTTGTCATCCGCCTGCCTGCCCTGGTCGGCCCCTGGCCGCCTGTAGCCCTCCACCGGTAATAATTTATGTTGGTTGAGCAAGGAAAACACCGTATACATCATGGGCGACAAAGCTTAATACTAGAATGCACGTGGACCCAACCGATTTATAAAAAAGATATTTTTTTCCTTAAAAAGAATAAAAATATCCAACCAAACATGTTCTTATAATTTTTGTTTTAAAAAATATATAAATCATAATAGTAAATCATAACACATTTTTTAAAACTAGAAAACAAAAAACAAAACAAAAATAAAACATATTAAAAACAAAAATAAAAATAGAAAACAAAAAGTGATCCCAAGCAGGCACCAAATGTTTTGAGTGTTTTTAAAAACAAATAAAGTTGCTTTTAAAAACAAAACATAAAAGCATTCAAAAAATGCACTAACAAACATGTTTTTAAAATAAAAGCAAAAAATAAAAACAATAATGATCTCAAACAAGGCCTTTGTTTCAGAAATGTAACATGATTTTTTACTCTTCTTTGTAGGATGCTGCTTCGGTACGGTGTCTTCCTATAGGTGTTTTTCGTGGGTGCAATGAATGTGGCGATTGCCAGAAGGTTAATTTTTATATTTGGTTGGCATCCATTTTTCATATTGCTTGGACTTTTTATTGAATTCGCTCAATGATTGATTTCTTCTATAGATCGTAGCGAGATGGCGCCCAGAAGGATCATGTAGGCCCATACTTGATGATGCCCCTGTGTTCTATCCAAGTGAAGAGGTCTTCCCCTCCCTCCCCAATCTTAACATTTATTGAGGAGTGATTAACTATTGTTTGTTTCTATTTTCTTTACTCTTAGGAGTTCAAAGACACTCTAAAATATATCGCCAGTATACGCCCTACAGCAGAACTATATGGAATTTGTCGCATTGTTCCTCCCCCTTCATGGAAGCCTTCTTGTCCTCTTAAAGAAAAACATTTATGGGAAGGCTCCAATTTTACCACTCGAATCCAGAGAGTGGACAAGCTTCAAAACCGGGATACGACGAAAATGCTGTTGAGAAACCATAGAATGATGAAGCGGAAAAGGAGAAGGCTCGCTAAAATGAAGGCAGCTTACAATGAACCCAATTTAGATATTTCAGAAATCAACAAAACGGGGCCGTATTCTCAAAGATGCGGATTTGCACAAGGTCCAGATTTTAGTCTAGACACATTTCAGAAATATGCAGATCATTTTAAGGAGCAATATTTTTGCAATAATTTAAATGCAAACTTAAGGTTTGAACAATGGGAGCCATCTATTGAGAATATTGAAGGGGAATATTGGCGAATTGTTGAGCACCCCACTGAAGAGATTGAGGTATTGTGAGTGGCTGAATTGAATTAGCCGCAAATCTTATAGAACTTTCTTATGATGATTATTTTTGGTCTCTGCAGGTTCTCTATGGTGCTGATTTGGAAACTAGAATCTTTGGTAGCGGTTTTCCTAAGGCTACTTCTGGTCCGCCTGGTTCAGATTCTGTTGATTGGTATGCCAAAAGTAGCTGGAACCTGAACAATGTGCCTCGGCTTCCTGGTTCTGTGCTTGCTTTTGAAAGTGGAGAAATATCTGGTGTTCTTGTGCCATGGTTATATGTAGGCATGTGCTTTTCTTCATTTTGTTGGGTAAGGCTTCGTACAAGTCAGGGAAATTTGCATACAGGCACACAATTCTTGTGTATTGGTGTTTTAAACTGTACGCAGCACACATATCTAATATCTTAATTTTCATATTTACTTATATAGCTCTTTGGTGTTTTAAACTTTTGCATGAAAAGGTGTATTTCAGCTTTAAAAAGTAGTAATAGTGTTATTTTGTATGTTATATGTATAAATTTGCTAGTTTAGGTGTGAGATAGATATATGTAAATACATAAGAATGCCATGCTATTTGTGTAAATGCCCCTACAAGTTAATCTATTTTAGCTGGGTGATTCTTATAAATTGTTGCAGAACATTTTTGTATTCTAATATTCATCTACTTAAATTCACCACCTGTTTATCATTGTTTTGAAACAGCATGTTGAAGATCATCACCTTTACTCTTTGAATTATTTACACTGGGGTGCTCCGAAAATCTGGTACGGAGTTCCTGGAAGAGAAGCTTTGAATTTGGAGGCTGCTATGAAGAAACATCTAGCAGAGTTATTTGAAGAACAGCCTAATTTACTCCATAACCTTGTCTGAAAATTTGCACACACGCTTGTATTCACTAATATCTTATCAATTATCTCAAGGATAATCTTAATTTTTTCACAAAAATTTGCAGGATACCCAATTTTCGCCTTCCATTTTGAAGTTAGAATCGGTGCCAGTCTACCGTTGCATACAAAATCCAGGAGAATTTGTTCTCACCTTTCCCCGAGCATATCATTCAGGTTTCAATTGTGGATTCAACTGTGCGGAGGCCGTTAATATTGCTCCTGTTGATTGGCTACCTCATGGACAAAATGCTGTGGAGCTTTACTGTGAACAAATGCGCAAGATAACCATATCTCATGACAAGCTTTTGTTGGGAGTAGCCAGAGAAGTTGTGAGAGCACTGTGGAACGTCTTATTCCTTAAGAAGTACACACCTGAAAATCTTGTATGGAAAGAAGCCTCTGGATCTGTTGGAATTCTAGCCAAGTCGCTTAAGGTGCAAACTCGCGTACTAAATACTTCGGTTTTCCATTTGTTGGTGCCCTCTTTTTTTTTTTCTTCTTTTTTTTTTTTTGCTTTATTCCTGTTTTCTTTCCTTAAAGTGATTACTAAGGTCTGCCACTCTGTGCTGCGGGTTTTTAATCAGGCTCGGATTGAGTTGGAGAGGACTAGAAGGGAACATCTTTCATTTTCTCAGATTCGAAAAATGGATCCTGCCTTCGATGCTGAAAGTGAACGAGAATGTGTCCTGTGCCATTATGATTTGCACCTTTCGGCTGCTGGTTGCCCTTGTTCACCGGATAAATTCTCGTGCTTAATACATGCGAAGCATCTCTGCTCGTGTGATTGGAAAACACGGTTTTTCCTATTTCGTTATGAGATAAGTGAACTAAATACTCTTAGTGATGCTGTAGGAGGAAAACTGAGTGCAGTTCATAAATGGGGATTGCAGGATCTCAAGTTGAGCTTGAGCTCTTATGTCAACAAAGAGAAATCATGTCAATCCAGGTTCTCTGATCAAGATTGCTCAGAAGCTAAAGGGATTGATAAAGTGTGCATGAGTTCAGATTTTTCAGTAACATCTAAGAATAGTAATTCAGCTCAAGATGGCAAGGCTTCTGTACTACAACATGTGAAGTCAACAGTGCCTTCTTCTGCCATGGATGATCCATTTTTAGGTGATGTTGGAAACAGAAGGGAACAAATAATGCCTCCGAAGCTGGGAAAGGAGAGGTCAAATAAGAGAGAAAATCCAGGGAGTCTTTTGAACTTTGATGGCAAGGAATCAAGCTGTAATTCTCTGGACAAGCACGTTTTAGCGCTGCCCATGATATGTCCAACTGTTGTTGATAAAAAAATCGAGAATAAGCCGGATGGATTGAAAAGCATTGTCCATTGTCTTCTTCCTTCCTCCTTAGAGTCCAAAGAACAAGGAAAAGGAGATAGCTCTGGAAATTGTTCCTCTAATTCCCCGCCTCACTCTCCTGAAGTTTCCATTGCTCAGGAAGCCTCTGAGCATAAAAATTGCTTAAAAATAGACCTTTTGGAAGCCAAAGAAGTGGGTGAACGTGATGCTAGAAGTGCTAGGTGTGAGCAGAAGCAGCAGTGCTCTGGAAGTTTGACTGGGAGCTCAAACTTAAATGAGGTTAACAAAGCTGGAAAGGTTATTGAATCTGATTCTCTTAACAGTACGAGGGATAATGGAGAATTGGCTGAAACATGTTCATCATTTCCATTAAATACTGTTCAAAGACATAACCACACACAGAAGGGGCCTCGAGTGGCCAAGGTAGTGCGGAGAATAAGCTACAATGTTGAGCTATTGGAATATGGTGTTGTGTGTTCTGGAAGTTTGTGGTCTACCAGTCAGGCAATTTTTCCCAAAGGTACTTTTCCGTTCGNCCACACAATTCTTATGTATTTGCATATCTAACACCCAAAGTTTGATATTTACCCGTATAACACCTTGGTGTGTATTTAAATAGATAGTGGTAGTGATATTTTTGATGTGATGTTCAAAATCAGAGTGATATGCATGTAATTATGAATGTTTAGGTGTTGATATGTGAATGCATGAGAATTTGTGTGTTATGTATGTAAATGCCCCTTTTTTCTCTACTATGCCCTTCTATTTTACTACGATGATATTCTGTATTCATGAGAGTTATTTAGAATATGTT
>JXCR01097627.1:0-13262 GCA_002079205.1 Phalaenopsis hybrid cultivar | reverse complement strand
AAATTAATTCCATTATTGGGATGCTACTCACCTCAATGTAGCCCAGTCTCTCAGGGTCCAATTCCTCCATGATCAGAGCCGCGTATTCTTCGGCCTGCTCCTTCAACCTCGATAATTTATTGGCTGAAGCACTTAACATTATTAACTGAAAAAAAGAAAAAGAAAATGACATTAATTGAAGCATAAATTGCACTGTTTTCAATTCCATACGTCAAAAACGTAGTATACGTAAAAAAAATTTAAGGTAAAACCGCCACCTAACACCAGATGGAGACCGTCCCTTCGTAGACCGGTTATGACCAAATAGTCTTTAATAGTGTTTATGAAACTTTTAAGGGGTATTTGTATTTACATACATACCACCCAATCCTTATGTGTGTATATATATATCTAATACATAAAGTTGGATTTTTACATTTATATCACCCAAACATTTCATATCACATAGAAAATATCACTATATTTATCTTTAAATTATGAAAGAAACCCTTTTTTATCTTTTCAAGGTATAAAAATTGAAGTTTGTGTTAACACCCCTNTTCATCAAATCCTGTGAAATAACAGGCTGTGTGATGAGAAACTTATCATATTACCATAGACATATAATTGCCCTGTGTAATTGAATATCGAGGCGGATGGTGTAGGTGTCAAATGAGTTAGGTAGATCGAAACAAGAGAGTTGTTGGCACAAGTGGTACGACAGACATTGTTCTCTCATTCCGCCTTTTCCTCTTTGTATACACCCTAAACCCCCATTTAGCTTGAGTCTCACCACCCTCAGGCTCATTTTCCTCACTTTCGGCTCTTCCCTAGCGGATCCTTCCCACACAACGGGACAATGCATTGTTCCCACCTATACCAATCTCTCACCATTACTACTCCCCTCTCACCTCATACCTCCAACATCCAACAAGTTACCAAAGGGTGAGGGGTAGAATGGTTTGAATTCTCTAAAAATTACATCCATACTCACAAAAAATCTCTTCTCTAATGGGTTTAAAAAAACATACCCCTTCCGAATGACAGAATACCCCATGAAAATACACTTCATAGTTATGGAATCCAGCTTTCCTATTGATGCTCTATTATCCTTTACAAAACAAACACAACCAAATACAATCAACTGAAGGATCCCGCCAATATCTCCTTTCATCAATTCATGAGATCACCCCTCAAATAATCCTGAGGGCATTCTGTTGATAAATTGAGCTGTTGTCAAAACAATTTGCCCCCACAAGTGCTTTGGGACATTCATCGAGATCATCAAGCTTTTGGCTACCTTTAGAAGGTGTCGATTCTTCCTCTCCACTACTTCGATTTGTGTCGGTGTGTATAGACAAGTGGTTTGATGTTGTATCTCTTTGCTAACAGATACTCCCCAAACATTTTGTTGGTATACTCTTGTCTCATTATCAGACCTCAATATTTTTACTACTGCAACGTAATGAGTATAACAAACAAACACATCATTTTTGTTTCTCATCAAATATAATCAAGTAACACGAGAAAAAATAATCAATAAAAGTCACAAAATATCTGAAGTCATTCAACGAAGTTGTAGAACAATATCTTCATATTTGAGTGTATCAAATAAAAACAGAACTATTATTAAAACAACCATTAGAGCTCCTAATGTGCTTACCCAACTCTTAGGCATTATGCATGACATACAATTCCCTGTTTATTTTCCTTTTCATATAATAACAGATACAAGTGACTCAATAAAATAAATGAAGAGTGCCTCATGTGCTTGTGATGTAGCATCCATACATCCTCCACACTACTCCCAGATCTTACTACTCAGACACTCTCTACCATAGATGTCAAGGCTGAGTCCATCCGCTCTCTAAGTATCAGAGTTCACTGTGTCAGGTGTCACTCCTAAGTCCCCGACCAATCCCTCTCTTGAAATATCACAATAGAAATATCAAATAAAATAATATATTTTAGTTGGATTATAATGAGACTGATGAATAAAAGAATCATCAAAAAGAAGGAAGTATACAAAACATTGGGCATAGTCAGAGATTTGATACAACTCACTGTACGCTTACCAACCACAGACTATGTTGTACCATTGACGTTCTGAATGTTCTCTGGAACTGCTAGGAGAGTATGAAAAGAACTCACTAGCAACACCTGTCACATGTCTAGATGCACCAAAATCTACTATCCATTCTGGTAAGACAAGAGCATGTGTATCACGAGTTCCTTTGGCTGAGTGGGCATAAGTAGCATATTCCCCTTAGATAACGATAATGTGGATGCATACTCAGATCACCTGCTGCTCTTTGCATCTTCTTCAGCATCTCTAAGAGCTCATGATCTTCATCAGTACAAATCCACCCTATCTCTCCCTAGTTCTATGCTATAATCAAATTTTCCCAGCGGCCCCCTTTTCCACACTTTTGGCCCTCACGAATATTACCACAACCTCTAGACTATCCACATCCACCAGTCTCTCTTTCCTTAGGTAGTTTTGCACAAGCCTTGCTCAGGTATTTCACTTCTCCACAGTTGTAGCATATGCGAGTCTCCCCCTGAGCACCTGCATACATAAACTTAAGGCAGACAAAGCAAATCCTGTACTTGGAAGTCCACTCGGCTCAGAGTGTAGCCTCATGCAACTCTCATCCTGCAAAATCGCGGTGATGGCCTCATCCAGTGAAAGGATCGTTGCCTGGGCAAATAGCACCCATCTCCTCTGATAAAAAACCATGTTGAAATGAGTTGGAAACAACATAGTCCCCATTTGCGCAAAGATCCCCCTTCTTATATCCCAGATCACCACAGCTTGAAATAGATGAAAAGTGATCATGATCTTTCCATAGCCGCTCCAACTCTATGAGGTACTTCTGAATTGATCTAAAACCATGTACCACAAGCATTATGTCACGATGAACATAAGTTTACTTCAATTTTGTCAAGATGTCATTCACCTTCCGAATGACACCCACTGATGTCGCAATCGATGGAACCATCATATTGAGTAGCATCTGTAAATCAATGCATGTGCGGTCCTCCACTCATCCCCCTCAACACTGTCATACTTTGGCTTGACTCTCGTTAGGTATCCTTATAGTCTCTTCGCTACTAGAGTAGCCTCGATCCGATGCAACCTACTTAGATATGTGGTTGGTCTATCGAGTTTCAGATCCACAAAAAGAGGATCTAGTTTCACCTGCGTAGAACATGTGCCTCCCGTCGAACTGCTAGCTCCTTGTATGAACTGGACCAAGACCATCAAAACTTCAGGATCTATCTTCCCGAAAAGTTCCAAACCCTTACCTCCCGCACTATCTTTGTCTACTGTCATCCTGAATCATAAGGATAAATCTAGAGCACATAGAACACACGCAACTTTCCTCCTGTAAATTCGTGCGATACGCTTTGCCTTAGCCCGCACAAAGCTACAACCTCTTTGTCTCAGACATAAAACCGCAACCACTTTGATCCTTCGCCTCTCCACCATTGAGTGAAACTCCAGACACTAAGCCAAGCTCCCCTCCCTCTCGCAGCAAATTGCAGAAGCCCTTCGTGATCTAACCCTACAAGATGCTCCTTCCACTCGCAACTAACTACGATACACTTCTATCATTCTGAGACAGTCACGATTAAAGATTATGAGAAGGCGACGGTGAAGACATGCAATCCTGAGACAGTCCCGATGACAACGACGAAAACGTGCGATCCAAGAAGAGAGTTGCTATGGCTTCAGGGAAGGTGATGATGAAGAGGGAAGGTGCTAGCTTATCAAGACAGTCTCGAGTTATGATAACTTCTGCGATTATTTGATGTGAAAAAACTTACCCATTTCATTAATGCACCGGGCTTATATAGAGTCTTACAACATTTACAAATAAATCCCTAGAACTAAACTTCTATTTACAAATAGCACCTTACATTAGATATAATCCTCAATAATATTTAATTTGATAGAAGATTTCAACTCGAGAGGTCTACTTACAAAATTAAGCTTCATAATTAAATTAATTTTACTAATAGATACTATGAACTTGATCATAATTAAATTAATTTTAATAATAGATACTATGAACTTGATTTTCTATAANATCCTCAATAATATTTAATTTGATAGAAGATTTCAACTCGAGAGGTCTACTTACAAAATTAAGCTTCATAATCAAATTAATTTTAATAATAGATACTATGAACTTGATTTTCTATATATAGAATGAAGTTGACAATGCTCATGTGTTAATCTTAAGCCCGATCCTTTACAAACAATATGCAAAAAATTGACCGGGTTTCAACCAAGCAATAAAATCACTGATAATGAACGTGTTGACAAAAAAACATCAACCGAATGAATCAATTTTTTTAAATCAAACATTTTAAATCAAGTTATCAAAGTAACATATCAAAACATCCAAGTTAAAATCAATTACTTAAAAGCTTAAAACAAACTCAATCTACCATTCACAAAAATTTGTTAAGAGTGACAAACTTTTGATTGACTTCGACTTACAAAGAATATCACATCGAATGTATCACTATATTCACAATTAAAACAATATTAATCCAATAAAGACATGGGTTGGGTCATCTGTTTGCGTGATTTCGCTCGACTTCACAAAAAATAACGATTACAACAAAAGTTATATCTGACCGGGTGATTTGTCTCCAAAAGACACCATTAAATTATGACCATGACTGCAACCCGTATATTCCCCAACGATTTTCTATCATTTTATTTATAAATCAAAAGAATACAATTGATTGGCACAAAGCCTTAAGTCAGCTAACCCTAAGACAAATATCCACCCGCAATAACCAGCGTAAAATGTGTCAAAAAAAAATCATGACACGAATCTTTTTGATCATTGTATAAGTGCTAGGGCGTCCCCTGGAAACGACGTGTTGTAAAACCTGAATACAATGAAAAGTGTCCAAGGGTCGCTGCACAGACGCCCGAGTGTAGTGTCAAATAAGGAAGAGATTCCACATTACGGACGGATACAGGTAAATAAGTTAATTCATGAAACTAATGAAACTAATATTAGAATATGATCTTGAAATATAGGTATTCTACATGCTAAATTAATAAAATTAATTGATATTATAATTCATAAAAAGATTAATATCTTATGTATTCAAGAAACTAAAAGAATTGAAAAAAAAGGCTAAGGAGATTGATAACTTAGGTTTTAAATTTTAATATTCTGGTAATTAGCACTAGAAATGGTGTAGGTGTAATTATAGATAAGAATTTGAAAGATAATGTTGTAAATATTGATAGAGTTGGTGATAGAATTATAGTAGAAATGGTGTAGGTGTAATTATAGATAAGAGTTTGAAAGATAATATTGTAAAAATTAATAGAGTTAGAAAAATTATAACTCTTAAGATTATCATTGATACTAAGATTTTTAATATTATAAGTGCTTATGCTCCACAAGTAGATTCAGATATAGGGTATGAAGATAAATTTTGGAATGACTTAGATGAATTAATACTAATGAAACCTCTTGAAACAAGAATTTTTATTGGAGGAGATTTCAATGGACATGCGGTAGAGTGGTACAAGATTTAAGAAATATTCATGGTGGCTACGGTTTTGAAGTTACTAATGAAGAAGATAGAGCAATTTTAGATTCTGCTTTAGTGTATGATTTTGTTATTATTAATACATTATTCAAGAAAAGAGATGGACATCTTATTACTTATAAGAATGGATCTAAGAAAATAGAGTTACTAATGTAGAAGGTGGATCGTTGAGATTGTAAAAATTGTAAAGTCATTCCAATTAAAGATTTAGGTATCCAACATCGTTTATTAGTTCTATATCTTAAGATGAAGAGTTGTAAAATAAAGAATACTAAAATTCAACATCGTAAAATTAGATTATCGTTGAGATTGTAAAAATTGTAAGGTCATTCCAATTGAAGATTTATGTATCCAACATCGTTTATTAGTTCTTTATTTTAAGACGAAGAGTTGTAAAATAAAGAATACTAAAATTCATCATCGTAAAATTAGATGGGAGAACTTAAAATACACAAATAAAATTATTTTAAGGAGTAAAATTTAAGACTTCAAAATTTGGGATGTTCATGAGAAGCAAAAGCAAATACCCTAAACACTATTAAACAAGTAACAAAAGATGTACTTGAAGATTCAAAAGAAAAAGTTTCTATAAATAAAAAAAATTTGTGGTGGATTGATAATGTGCAAGAAAAGAAAAAATATTAAAAGTTATGTTATAAAAATTGGTTTAAATGTAAAAACTTAGAAAACTGAGAAAAATATCAAACAACTCGCAGGAAGTCTAAAAGAACAATCCGTGACGCTAAAAATCCTGTTTTTAATAATTTTTATAATAAATTAGATATTGAGGGTGAAAAAAATATGCAAAAATATTAATAATTTTTAACTCACGTAAAATGTATTAAATGTGAAAATCAAAAAGTGTTTTTCTTAGAAAAAAAATATTCAACATAGCTGGGTGAGTTATTTTGATAAACTTTTTAATGAAATTTCTGAAAATACGATCAACCCTAATGATCTTAATATCGTTAATAATAATAAAACGTTTCAATTTTACCGTTGCATTAGTAAAAAAGAAATTAAGGAGACTAAAGAAAATCAAGGGTTCAAAGTCTGTAGAACCTGATGATATCTCAATTGAAGTGTGGAAATATTTAGGAGATCTGGGAGTTTCTTGGCTTACTAAACTCTTTAACATTATTTTAAAACTAAAAAAAATGCCTGAAGAGTGGAGGAAGAGTATTTTGGTCCTCATTTTTAATAATAATGGGGATGCACAAGAATGTGCAAATTATAGAGGAATTAAGTTGATGTGTCATACGTTAAAATTATGGGAGAGGGTACTTGAACATAGGTTAAGACGTATTACAATGATTTCTCATAATCGATTTGGATTTATGCCGGACAGCTCTACTATGGAAGCTATACATTTATTGAGAGGTTTGATGGAGAAGTTCAGAGATAATAAAGAGAACATTTGATTTTTATTGATTTAGAAAAAGCTAACGATAAAGTTCTAAGAGATATACTTTGGAGAGTTCATGAGAAGAAAGGTGTTGATATGACTTATATTCAAATCATTAAATATATGTATACTAGAGCAGTTACTTGTGTTTGAACTGAAGGAGGATTGAACAAATATTTTCCAATTCCTGTTGGATTACATTAGGGATCGGCTTTAACCCCATATCTTTTTGCTTTAGTAATGGATGGTCTTACAGACATTTAGAGGAGGATGTACCTTGGTGTATGCTTGTTGTTGATGATATCTTTCTCGTGGATAAAACGAGAGAAAAAGCCAAAGAAAAACTTGAATTATAGAGGTCTACATTGAGGTCTAAAGGACTTCATTTGATTAGAACTAAAACTAAATACATGGAATGTAATTTTAGTAGTAGTAGCCCTAGTAACAAAAGTGTAACTTTGGGTGATCACATGATTAAAAGGTATGAACGTTTTAGATATCTTGGGTATGTTGTTCAAAACGATGGCAATATAGATGGGGATGTCAATAATAGAATTCAAGTTGGTTGGTTGAAGTGGAGGAATGCTTCGGACCTTTGGTGTGATAAAAAGTACCGCTTAGACTGAAAGGAAAATTTAATAAAACGGTGATGAGACCTGCAACGCTCTATGGCGCTGTATGTTGGCCTTTAAAAGAGAAGCATAATACTAAATTAAGTGTTGCCAAGATGAGAATGATTAGTTGGATGAATGGCTTTACACTTAGAGACAATGCGAAAGGAATATATCCGTGATAGGGTTGGTGTAGCTCCTATGACGAACAAAATTAAAGAAAATCGTCTCGGACGGTTTAGTCACATTAAACGCCGACCATCTGATGATCCAATTAGGAGAGTTGATGTTTTAGATTCGACTTATGTTAAGAAAGGCAGAGGTAGACCAAGGAAGACTTGGCTTTTTTGTATAAAAAATGATCTTAATTTATTAGAACTAAATGAAAATATGTCACTAAATAGGACACAATAGAGAAAAAGGATTCATGTAGCCGACCCCAAGTAGCGGGATTAAGGATCTCTTGAACGATGCAACCCACAATTGTTGGCAAAGATCTTTCAGTGATATTATGTTAACTACCCCGTTNTTAGAACTAAATGAAAATATGTCACTAAATAGGACACAATAGAGAAAAAGGATTCATGTAGCCGACCCCAAGCAGCGGGATTAAGGCTTTGTTGTAGTTGTTGTAGACAAATATCCACCCAGATCTACAAGGATCTCTTGAACGATGCAACCCACAATTGTTGGCAAAGATCTTTCAATGATATTATGTTAACTACCCTGTCTGATTAAGTATATCACAGACCATGATGACCCGAAACGATGAAATCATGAGATTTTAATCAAGTTCATCATCATCACCCACCATAAACTTTAAGCGAAAGGTGATAAAATTTATAATCTAAAGCCATAAATCTGTTGCTACTATACATTGAATATTCAATGCTTAATTACAAGCCTTAATCCAACGTGCTCTCCTGTTATCAGGAGACATAATTAACTATAGGTGTTTACACCTATGGGAAAACTCAAACTGTTTTTGAAAAATTGATTTGGAATACCGAACAAAAAGTTCTCTAACCAACAAAAGAGACCGGGGCACAAATTTTCGGAGCCCACAATCCTATCCGCGAGAAGATGCATTTCACCTTTTAAAAGTTAATGATGGCAGAAATTTGATGTGATGTTAAAGTTTTGAGTGTTATAAATATAAATATGCAAGTTAACGTGTCAAATATGTAAATATATAAGAATTGTGTTGCCCCATAAATAAAATTCATACACGGCAAAATTTGTTTTAGCTTCCATTACCCTTGCATGTAAACATACTATTCTCGAGACTGGTGCAAACCTGCCAAAAAAAAGTACTAAAAACATTTTGAAGCATTACAGTTTAAAATTATTCTGGTGTATCTGGGCAGCAGCAAAACCAAGTAAAAATAAGAACTCAAACATTATGACAGGTGTACCACATGATATAAGGAGATGCCATAGAACTTATAAAGAAAGAAGGGGTGTTTAAATACATAACACCCAATCCATAATATATTGACATATATAACCACAAAAATTTAATTTTTTTAGATTTATACCACCAAAATCATTCATATCACATAAATATTACCACTATTTTAACTTTTAAGAAGTGATATACAACTTTTCATGCATAGGTAAGTGACCTACATGTTAAAATTAAAGTTTAGGTGCTAGATATGTAACTATATAAGAACTGAGCGGTATGTATGTAACTTGTCCAAAGAAAAGAAACTATAAATAATCGTTACTAACAGAATTGGTTAGTCAAAATCATTCGGGGGCATGTAGACTGGTTGGAAGGTTAGAGATATAAATTACATTTTGGAGTCTTTCATACTCTTGTTGGCTGTACTTAGTGATCTCAGCTTGTTCACCCAAAGCTGCTTGCAGTCTCCAGACCTGCAGTCCAACAAAAATCCTAAACTCACGCTTCAATACTTAAAGAATAGTTCAAAACAATATGTTATGTTTTTTTTAAAAAAAAAAAACTATCAAAACACGAGCTCAACAAACAAGTAAGGAAATTATGAAGGACTCGCTCAAAATATGCAACAGAAAGAATAAGCACACCTCCTCTGCAAGATCTTTCTTTGGCATTTTCTTCACCACCTCGGGTGGGTAGCCCTGGAAAGTGTTGTACCTATAATTGGCTAGAAGGCTTAAACTCAATAGATCAGAAATAACAATGCAGGAATTATTACCAGTAATTTAAGGTATATTTGTAAGAGGTGTTATGATTTTTTGCATTGAAAAGAATGGAATTGCCCAGGAAAACGGCAAGTTGAGACCACTTGGTTTGTTTGGCAAATAGAAATAGAGAAGCTTAGAGTAGTTCAAATACGTATTCATAAGTTTTTTGTGTGACTGATTAAGTACTTATAAAAAGCATGCTTACAGAAAGCAATAGTTGCTCGCTAAAATTATTATAAGAAATTTTATAGTCAAGCATGTTTGAAAACATAGAAGGCATGACAACTATAATTTATTTTTTAAAGTAAAAATTCCTCATAAAATAAAGCGATATGGCTATAAAAGGCTACTACCAAGATTAGTTACCAAATAATAAACAATTATTTTATGTGCTTAACATTTTTTCTACAAAATAATAAGGTGCACATTCTAATAGTAAAATAACAAATAAAAAAAGCAAAATAACAAATTAAAAAAGAATATTAAAACAAGACATTCCTTTGTTATAATGTCAGACTGATCGAATGCTTGACTTCTTATAAGTGCAATATTACACAAACATTCTATTGCATCCATAAATATTACCTCGACTATTATAACTGTGATTAATATACAACAAGAAGCCTTTATCCCACTAAGTGGGGTTAGCTACATGAATCTCTTTTCTCCATTGCATCCCATTGAGTGTTAGAACAATTTTACATTTAGATTCAACCGTCCAATTCCTGATAAGCTGTCTATAATTTCCTCAACCTGGACCTCAGATTTTAAATCTTGCTAGTAGAAAGCCCAATTCTCTCAATTGTTCAAAGTGACAAATATGTTATGATTATCTAATGTCGAGGAAAAAAATAATTACAAACCAACCTCCTCTTTCCTATGAACTGAATGAAGGAAAACTACAGCCCCAAAATCTCACATGCCCAGTGAGAGTTTTTTTACTCTCTCTCTCTCTCACAGACAGTTGGTTTTAAAATTTTATGACCATAAAATCACTATTTAAAAAGATCATAGCATAGGTGGCCGTTTTCCTAACCATAATTGTAGACTATCATGCAACAAAGAGATACTTCGGAAAAATAAAGAAAGATTTACATGCATACCACTCAATCCCTATGTAGTGTTCACATAGAGGCTACCTTACGTATGCATGAAAAAGCGTCTCTCTTTAAAAATTGAAAATGGTACTTTTGATGNCCCCCCCCCCTCGCGGCATAAACTTTAAGCAAAAGGTGATAAAATTTATAATCTAAAGCCATAAATTTGTTGCTACTATACATTGAATATTCAATGTTTAATTACAAGCCTTAATCCAACGTGCTCTCCTGTTATCAGGAGGCATAATTAACTATAGGTGTTTAAACCTATGGGAAAACTCAAACTGTTTTTGAAAAATTGATTTGGAATTTCGAACAAAAAGTTCTCTCACCAACAAAAGAGATCGGGGCACAAATTTTCGGAGCCCTCAATCCTATGCGGGAGAAGATGCATTTCACCTTTTAAAAGTTAATGATGGCAGTAATTTGATGTGATGTTAAAGTTTTGAGTGTTATAAATATAAATATGCAAGTTAACGTGTCAAATATGTAAATATATAAGAATTGTGTTGCCCCATAAATAAAATTCATACACGGCAAGATTTGTTTTAGCTTCCATTACCCTTGCATGTAAACATACAATTCTCAAGACTGGCGCAAACCTGCCAAAAAAAGTACTAAAAACATTTTGAAGCATTACAATTTAAAATTATTATGGTGTATCTGGGCAGCAGCAAAACCAAGTAAAAAATAAGAACTCAAACATTATGACAGGTGTACCACATGGTATAAGGAGATGCCATAGAACTTATAAAGAAAGAAGGGGTGTTTAAATACATACCGCCCAATCCCTAATATATTGACATATATAACCACAAAAATTTAATTTTTTTAGATTTATACCACCTAAATCATTCATATCACATAAAGAATACCACTATTTTAACTTTTAAGAAGTGATATACAACTTTTCATGCATAGGTAAGTAACCTACATGTTAAAATTAAAGTTTAGGTGCTAGATATGTAAATATATAGGAACTGAGCGGTATGCATGTAACTTGTCCAAAGAAAAGAAANATGTAACTTGTCCAAAGAAAAGAAACTATAAATAATCGTTACTAACAGAATTGGTTAGTCAAAATCATTCGGGGGCATGTAGATTGGTTGCAAGGTTAGAGATATAAATTACATTTTGGAGTCTTTCATACTCTTGTTGGCTGTACTTAGTGATCTCAGCTTGTTCACCCAAAGCTGCTTGCAGTCTCCAGACCTGCAGTCCAACAAAAATCCTAAACTCACACTTCAATATTTAAACAATAGTTGAAAACAATATGTTATGTTTTTTTTTTTTAAAAAAAAAACTATCAAAACACGAGCTCAACAAACAAGTAGGGAAATTATGAAGGACTCGCTCAAAATATGCAACAGAAAGAATAAGCACACCTCCTCTGCAAGATCTTTCTTTGGCATTTTCTTCACCACCTCGGGTGGGTAGCCCTGGAAAGTGTTGTACCTATAATTGGCTAGAAGGCTTAAACTCAATATATCAGAAATAACAATGCAGGAATTAATACCAGTAATTTAAGGTATACTTGTACGAGGAGTTATGATTTTTTGCATTGAAAAGAATGGAATTGCCCAGGAAAACGGCAAGTTGAGACCACTTGGGTTGTTTGGCAAATAGAAATAGAGAAGCTTAGAGTAGTTCAAATACGTATTCATAAGTTTTTTGTGTGACTGATACTTATCAAAAGCATGCTTACAGAAAGCATTAGTTGCTCGCTAAATTTATTATAAGAAATTTTATAGTCAAGCATGTTTGAAAACATAGAAGGCATGGCAACTATAATTTATTTTTTAAAGTAAAAATTCCTCATAAAATAAAGCGATATGGCTATTAAAAGGCTACTACCAAGATTAGTTACCAAATAATAAACAATTATTTTATGTGCTTAACATTTTTTCTACAAAATAATAAGGTGCACATTCTAATAGCAAAATAACAAATAAAAAAAGCAAAATAACAAATTAAAAAAGAATATTAAAACAAGATATTCCTTTGTTCTAATGTCAGACTGACCAAATGCTTGACCTCTTATAAGTGCAATATTACACAAACATTCTATTGCATCCATAAATATTACTTCGACTATTATAACTGTGATTAATATACAACAAGAAGCCTTTATCCCACTAAGTGGGGTTAGCGACACGAATTTCTTTTCTCCATTGCATCCCATTGAGTGTTAGAACATATTTACATTTAGATTCAACCGTCCAATTCCTGATAAGCTGTCTATAATTTCCTCAACCTGGACCTCAGATTTTAAAACTTGCTAGTACAAAGCCCAATTCTCTCAATTGTTCAAAGTGACAAATATGTTATGATTATCTAATGTCGAGGAAAAAAATAATTACAAACCAACCTCCTCTTTCCTATGAACTGAATGAAGGAAAACTACAGCCC
>JXCR01097626.1:0-10150 GCA_002079205.1 Phalaenopsis hybrid cultivar | reverse complement strand
AAATTTAGTTTTAGGCCAAACCGGGGCTTTTTTATTTGGGTTGAAATTGAACTTGAATGTGTGTCAATTGGGCTAGTATTTGGCTTGAAATGAGTTTGATCGTGACAAATTTGGATTTAGAATTGAAATTGGGGGCAAATTGTGGTCAAATTGATGGACATTAGGGATAATTTGGGAAAATAGGGCCTTTAAGGGCCATTTGGAGCTTTTGGTCAATGTTGATCAAACTGAGCAATTTTAGTTTAATGGAAGGTCCAAAATGGTTTTGGAGAGATTTGAAATGATGTTGAGGGTTTTGGGAAAGTTTAGGCCACGAAGGGTATTTTGTAATCTTGGCAAGTATTTTCGTAATTTTGAAATTTTTTGGAGGTTTTGGGCAATTTGGGTAGTTTCAAATGGTTTGAGATGATTTTTGAACACATTTGAGTATTTTGGGTGAAATTGGGAGTTTTGGTTAAATTTGGGGTCTGGGGATGTTTTGGTAAATTGGGTAGATTTGAGGGGCAAAAGGCTAAGTTAGGTATTTTTGTGGAAGTGAGGTGCCAACCACCCTATTAGAGCCATGGATAAATGGAGTCTCGATTTGGGTCCTCAATTTACTGGTCTTGGCTAGACCCTAGCTTAGGTCTAGTGGGTCTAGGGGGCCATCTACATGAGTCTCCCAAAAGATCAAGGGATCAAAATCAAAAATTTTGAGTTTAGGGTTGAGAGTGAATGTGAGTTAAATTGATTGAAATAGCTCCAGACCAACAACCAGAGACAACCCTAAGGCCAAGAAGTCCTATGAGTACTCCTATTGAGCTCCCACATATTGATCCCACTTACGGAGTGCTAGAGGTCAGGACTAATATGTGAAACTTCAGGTTGAGCAACGAAGAGTTTAGAATTTCTAATGGTGAGGGTTCTTTTTCTAGTCCTCTAGGAATAGTCGATAGAAAAGCTCTAGGGCTAGACCCCAGGCTACTAAAGAGGAAAGAGCTAGACCTCAACCAAAAATAGGGTCAACAATCTTCAGACCCAGATGTGACTTGATCGGTCAACATCCTGCAGACCTTGGAGCAGCAATAACAGCAAAATTTGTTGTAATAACGTTAATATCAAATTGACTCCCTAGACAAAATTTAAAGGGAATACAGGCAACAAAACTTCAATTGACTTTTGAAACATCACGTAGTTCTAATATCCATTAAAATTTCTTTCTTTATTTGAGGGGACAATGTGCATTCCACTCGTTTAAGCAGCTCAAAATTTGAACATCCTTCTTTAGTAACATGTCTCTGGAACTCTTTATGGACTTTAGTGATAGGAGTGGGCTTCTTCCTCTC
The DNA here is from genome assembly GCA_002079205.1 of Phalaenopsis hybrid cultivar. Lineage (NCBI taxonomy): Eukaryota > Viridiplantae > Streptophyta > Magnoliopsida > Asparagales > Orchidaceae > Phalaenopsis > Phalaenopsis hybrid cultivar. The sequence continues at coordinate 8,825 of JXCR01097626.1, read as the reverse complement.
CTTACTGCAACCATGAAATGATGGTAAGGTAACAACAATCTTTTGAATACTTACTTATCATTAAGTATTCATTAATTGGTGGAACCTACTCCCTCGCAGGAGCGGAGAGACCTCTGGTAATCCAAGTTCCTCCTCATGAGGAAATTTATCAAATGTATTTTTATTAGATATTCTGCTTTAGAGTCCATTCAAGCCCTTCGGCTGTGATTTCTTCTTTGAGATCAAGTTAATGGAGAAGACTTCAAACTCGATCCAGTTTCAAAAACTAATGGTGGGACGGTAAATCCTTCAGTTGAATTTTCAACGGTCATAATCTCCTTTTCTTTGGCAGAAAAAGGAACAACTGACCTGATATGTGCTGGGGGAGCAGCAGCTTTCACATTCTTATATGAAAGGAAATCTAGGGGACTGTTCAGGTTAAATTCAATGGTAGGCTCCTGAACTTCCGGAACTGCAACTTTCAATAAGATGAATGGGGCTTTTCTGAGAACAACTTCTAGTTCATCGAATCCAGTTCCAAACTTGATGTTGGGAACGATATTGTGAGCATTGCAACTAGTTGGCAAGTTGCAGGAGAAAGTGAGCGTCAGAAACTCCACTGCAGCAAGTTCAAAAAGAAAGTTGTAGGGTTAATTATTTGGCCAATACCTTATAACTCTAGTGCAAACACTAAAATTAACCAAGGTCAATCTGTAGACTAGTCAGTCTTTATTTAATTCTTAGTTTGTGAAGATTTAAAAATTTTGTAAAAATAGTTAGAAAGTAGAGGGATTTAATTAATTAATTAAGAAAGGTTAAAGAGCAAGCGCATCACGACATAATTCAATTTAATTTGCAAAGCAACAAACTAAACTTGAAAGGTCATGATGAGGAAAGTAAATTTTAGGACCCAGTATGGGAGCAAATTTATAACACACAATGCCTAGGTTGAACTAGTCCATGGACACACCTATTGGGGGTACAACCCCACATAAATGATAAAAATCCTCATGAACTATTGGCATCAATTTTTGATGTCATGAGTGTAGGGTGTCCACTTATATGACTAAGGATAGCTTAAGACCCATTCGTAACATCCAACAGTTCAAAAACTCATACAGGACCTTTCGACATGTGTTGAGGGGCATGTAGCCAGGGTCATTTTGCAAGTCTTTAGCTTTAGCTTAGGTGAAGGTCGGTTGACATTTCACACCTCAGATAGCTTCAATCAGGCTCATGGGTGTTACTCACCACATCGTGTGGGAAATTAACTTGAATTAGCTCGATCATTGATAAAGTTGTCCAGATGACTCAAGATAGCAAAACAGACTACGTCAATGCGTTAATAAACTTGATTTTACCCGGGAAGGCCACTCAAATTGCCAGGTTTTGTGCATATGTGTAAAGTGCGCGAATAGAGAAATTTTGAAAAAATAATAAAGTTAATAATAATGAAATAATAATAATAATAATAATAATAATAATAATAATAAAACATAAAGACCCGTTGACCTCATTTTTGGTTGAAGTTTAGTTTTTACTCCTTAGTAGCCTAAGGTCTAGCCATAGGACTCTTCTTGTTGACTATTCCTAGAAAACTAGATATGGCACCCTCACCGTTAGAAATTCTACCCTCTTCTTTACTCAACCTGAAGTTCCACATGTTGGTCTCAACCTCTAAGTACTTAGTAGGTGGGGTCACTATGGGGGAAACTCAAGATGAGTCACCCTTAGGATTGCTAGACCTTAGGGTTGACCTTGGGTGTTGGTCTGGAGCTAAGACACTCACTACACTAATCTACACTCACAATCGCTCACAACCCTGAACTCAAATTTTTAGCCTAGAGCCCTTGATCTTTTGGGATACTCTTGTAGATGGTCCCGTAAACCTACTAGCTCTAGGGCTATGGCTTGGCTAAGACCACTATGTAGAGAACCCAAAATGGGGTTACCTTTGGTCCATGGCTTATTGGTGATTATTGGTACCTCAACTCTACCAAAATACACATCTTGGCCTTTTACCCCTAAAACACCCCCTAATTACCAAAATGCCCCTTTTGGGCTCAATATTCCAAAAATTCCGAAAATTCCTAAAAAATCCCAATAAATTCCAAATAGTCCTAATTTCATTTCTCTCAATTACCCCATGACCCAATTTGGCCAATTTAACCATCCTTAACCCAAATCCCCAAATTGCTCTGTAAAGGCCCAAATTTCCCCAAATCAAACTCAAATGTCCATCAATTTGATCTCAATTGACCCAAATTCCAATCCTAAACTCAAATTCACTTTTGATATGACCAAACTAAACCAAATAAAAGCTCAATTGGTCCATGATTTAAGCCAAGTTTTGATTTGGGTCAAAACCATAATTTTGACCATATGACTTAATCTCACCAAATTGAACCCGTAGCCTAGTCAATTGGCCTCAATTAATGTTGAAAAATCTTTATGACATTCCTATACATAAAAATCAACCATCAATTTCCATTTTTTAAGCCTCAAATCCATTTGATTTTTGCATAAATAAAAAATTCCCAAATTTAGCCCCAAATTTGCCAAGTCCCCAAATTTCACCTAATTAATTGCCTTAACCTCCAAATTGGCATCCAATTATTGTTGAAAACTCTTCATGAGGTCCTTATTGACCATTTACAACAATAAATTTGGATTTAGCCCAAGGCTAACCAAAGCTAGACCCAAGCCTAGCCCAACATGACCAAATTGATTAAAGTTCAAAATTCCCTCAAATTGACCCTACAATTGAGCTCAAAACCACTTCCATGCTTCACTAAAGTTGTTCATTATGATCATCTACAACCAATTTAACAATCAATTGAGGAAATTTACATGGCTAACCTAGCCCAAACCCAAGTTTTGATCATTTGCACCCACTTGGACCCATACACGAAATGTGACCTAACCACCCTAAGGCCACCAAATTAACTCCACCACAACCATTAGTTGGACTTAGTGACCAGTCCAAACACCATGAAATCACCTAAATCAAGCTATGGACCAAACGTCCCCCAAATTAAGGGATCTTATTTCCAAAAATGCACATGCTTAAGATATCTTTGCCAAATCCAAGCACATTTGCATTAAATTGTTGTGATGGATTCCTCTGGGTTCCCTGAGCTCCTAGCCACCTCCCCCTGGCCGGCCGGCCAGCCTAGTGGCTGAAAAAGCCCAAAATTGAGAGCCACTCCCATGGCACCTCACCCAAATCAAGCCTAGAGGCCAGCTCATCTAAATCAAACTATGGAGCTCCTCTACCCTCCACCTAAGCACCACAATGCACCCAAGCTTATGCCCTAAGAGCCACACCATGACCATTTTTATAGAAACTCACCTCCCACGACCATTGGGGGTGTGATGAAATTTCCTTAGAGAGGTCTCTTCAAACTTTACACAGAGCTTCCCTAAGATCCCCTCAGTGCATTCCAACCATTTTTCCTCACCCATTCCCATTACCGGAGCCCAATTTTGAGCTTGAAACCTGCGGAAAACCCGGATAGAGCCTAATACACTTCCACACTACACCAAACTTCAATAACTTGTCCCCACACCTTCACAAGAGTGAATGAAGTTAAAGCCCCATCAAATCCCCCTTCCACAGATCCTCTAGCATATCTCTAGACTAACACCCAAATCCGGCCGTGATCGAATTCATACCTAGGACTTAAACCAAGACCAGGGACTCAATCTCTAGCCTCGTTGGACCCCAACAAACAAGCCGAGTACCTCTGATTGAAGCCTCCCTCTTTAGAGCAAAGGTATAAAACTCCTCCTCCTCTCGAGCTTATTTTGATTCCCCATTTACTTAAGCTTGATTTCATGGCATCTTAAACGTATGGATGTGTTTGTCTTACTTAGACGAGTCCATAGGATCAAACCCAAAGTGATTTAGTTGATTCTAGGCTGAGATCTTAAGGTTTTATGGTGGACAGACACGGGATCATTCTATCGAGGACGATGATGGGGAGCCGTTCGATCAAGCGTGTATCAAATGGATGAGGGAGATCGCACCGGACAGCACTTCAGGACGTGAACCGAGGGCCGAGTTAGCAGCTACGTGGACGGCGGTGTCCAACCAGAGCGTGCCACGCATGCCTTCGGAGCTGCCTAGGATCTAGTCAGCACGCGCTGTTTAAATAGATAAATAGGGTTTTTTTCTATTTAGTTAAATACCCTTAACCTAGAAAATACTTAACTTTGTGTAGAAAAATCACAAAAATAAAATAAAAATACCCTCTTACTTAGTGAACAGAGGAGAATAATGTGGAATAACTTTCAAGTCCATTTGGTGCATTTTAATTAATTAAACACTATTTTGAATCATTTGATTCTCCATGCATATTGACACATCACCTTAGCTTGAAATTTTGACATGTTGTAGCCTCTGTAAGGGGAAATATTCTCTGATTTTTCCAAAGTCAGAGGAGGTTCCTATATAGAGATCCATATTTTTCAAGTTATTTCACATCATTTCCTTGAAATAATCATGGAAATTAGCATATTGATTATAAAATCCTAAGAAAATTTTGGAAGGTCCACCATGACTAGGGAAACGTTTGGAAATAATTTCATAGGTCAAGTCATTTAAAATGTACTTAAATTTTACAAACACTAAATCATTAAGATAATTAATTTTGGAAAATTTAAAGATTTAAATGACTTGATTTTTTATCTCCACTGTGATTTATGATCCAGAGAACTCATCATAAAAATTTCAAAATATTTTTAGTTATATTGACAACTTAAATTGATTTTTAAAGATAAATATCACTCTTAACACTTAAATGATTTTTTAAAAATCAAGACATAACTCAAAAAATTATGAAACTTAGTTTTTTGAGTTCTCTGTGATCAGGGGTATTTTCTAAAAAAAAAATGATATTTAAGATAAAAATTTGATTTTTTATCCTATTTTAAATATTTAAAATAATTAAAAATTCACAAAATTTACAAAAACAATAAAACTCATGGAAATGTTCTAAATTGCATCCTAATTACTTAGAAACAATTAGAATATTTTTTCCTAAATTTCTAAATAAAGATATTGAATTTTAAAGCTTAAAAATAACTTTTACTCCTCTGAGTTCTCTGACCTTAGGGAGATTTTTCAAAAATATAAAACATAATTTTCACCACTTAAAGTATTTTATTTTTATTAAATAACCGAAAACTTAAAATAATTCTAATAAATCAAAGAATTCAAAAAATTGAAATTTGATCCAAAAACTTCTCTGGTCTAGGTCTAGCTCCAGTAAAAATTTCAAGAGATTATAATTTACCTTAGTCAAGTTAGGAATTTTCTTTAAAAAATCCTATTTCTGCATAAAAATAATTATATCAATTAAACTAAATTTTGAAAAATCACATTTTCTTATCTGATGTCTCAATTGACCCTTGAATGAGGTAGGATAAAAATTTTAAAGTCATTTGAATTGAATTTGACAAATTATGAGGTGTTAGAGCCTTATGGGCAAATGTGTAATTTTGGAAATCTTGCCTTAATTAAAATTTAGGCTTAAGTCAAGGAGGGGAATGGGTAACCTCTGATGTTAATCAATTTATTTGATGCTTAAAACACAAAGGTGAAATTGGTAGAAATTAATTTCACTTTCTTAATTAAGATTAATAAATTTCTAAATTATTAAAATTTGGAAGTTTATTAAAATTAAATAATCCTAGACTTAGGAGTATAAATTTTGAAGTCAATAATTAATCGACTTAATACCCTTATCTTGATTTCCAAATAAAATCCAAATTATGAATCATGACCACTTAAAGCTTAACCCTTTTCAAAACTAATTAAGACACTCGCTTAGGCCTTAATGGCTTAGTGGTAACTTAGGCTAAATCAAAATTGACTAAAAAAGGATTAGAGAAATAAACATAGTTATATCGAACATCCTTGAAGCACCACTAAGCCCAATTAGGATTAAAATTTGCCTAAGTGTTCAAATTACACTAACTTACCCCTTTAAGGGTCTTCACCCACATAATTCTTAAATTGAGTGACAAATGATAATTACCCCTTTTCTTAGGGATAATTGAGACATCAATGTTCACTGAGTAATAAGGGTATTACAGGATGAACTATTAAGCAACATAATAAATTTAAATGGACTCAAGACTTTTCACCAGTTGGTAAGAGGGAGGCATGGACCTGCTTCCCCTCCTAACTTGTTGGATACCTCAGAGGCCTATTAAACTTAATGTTCTTTGCTCAATGGAATAATCCTTAATTAAAATTTTTAAGGACTCACCAAGATATGACATAGGGTTAGGAAAACTATCAAAACTTTATTTTTCCTACTCTTCATAAATGCCCTCGCATGCATTTTTAAGTTTCAGGTGGTGGAACGAGAAGACTCGTCAAGTACGCTTTTACAGTTTATATTACCGTCTTTCTTCTGCCTTTTCCTTACATGTTTCATTCTTGCATCTACCTACATAACCTTGCATGTTAACCATAATCAAAACCAAAACTAAAATCAACCAAGATAAAATTCATCGCCACAACATTTAAAATATAAAACAACTCAAAATTTAATCACAAACATCACACAAAACCACAACTTCAACTAAATTAAGATGTCTCTATCGGATGATCGGGAATCCCTTGGAGGAGGTAACCTAGGGTTGCTAACAAAGCTTCCCACGGTTTAAATGAAATTATGGAACTCATTAAGTTGGGTTTGATAACTTCATTTGGACTAAGTGAATCAAATAGAAAATAGCGATGCCGGAATATGGGAACCGTAGGATCCTAACCGTTGTCACTCTAATCAACTTTAATATGCCCTCATAAAATTTAAAGAACTTCAACCATAAGGCCACCTGATTTGATATTATAACTTGACAAACTAGATAGCTCAAACTCGTCGCGGTAGGAGCTTGGAGCTAGCTTGGTGGGCAGCACAACCATCTTCAACAGCAAAACTTGTCTTCCCCAGCTAAACCAATCTTCCTTCCTCAGTCCTAAACAACAAAGTCATAGGACTTTGAGGTTGCTTGCTTATGCAATGTAAATCCTCATCTTATCTTTAGGCCTTTGCATAACTTTGCTATACAATATAAGCCCTAACCCATCTTAGGATTCTGAGGTTGTCGTTTGTCACGACCTTAATCCTCACATCTTCCAGGCTATTTGTGTGATCATTTCACACAAATGTAAGCCCTAACTAATAAAATTGGTAGGATGAAACACCTAAATATTTCTCCTCAAACTGAAGCCAAACATTAGGATAGCTTAGGAAGTCACCGAGGTTCTCATCTAGATCCATGACAACCCCTAGTCCTTCTTCCTTTGGATTAAACAATATAAAGTTCCAAATTTGAACCAATCCCCTTTCACACCTCTATGTCTGATTTTGTTGAAGAGTCCCACTCTTTGAAATTCCTTGAAGTTAATATTTCCTAATTTTTATCGAGAGTCTTCTTAGGTGACTTTGGTCATTTAGGATGTAATTAATTATAAGGGCTTGTCCTTATAGGAAGCATGTCCTAACCCAGATTAATATAAATCCTATTTAATACTTTAAATTAAATAGGTGAACTTGTCGGCAAATACAAATGTTTCACAGACCAAACGGACGTCATACTTTCCTTAGTTTATTTAATCGAGCCTCATCCTCAAGTCTTGTGTTTATCCTTCAGGATATGTACAGGATTTGAGGTACAGTGCTCTTTAATTTTAAACTATGAAAAATATGGGGACAGTTTGATTTCATACTTCAACATCCTTCCGAAGCAGGCGACGGGATTTTGATTCCAGCGACCGACAGCTTCTTACGGGCAACCCCACAAACCAACCCGAAATAACGCCGACAGCTTCTGGTGACTCCGTTGGGGACAAGCTTTCTCTCCATACAAATCAAAAAAATATTATCTTCACACATCGGTAATATGTTCATTTCCCTCATGGACCAAATTACCCTTGTTCCGTTGGCATACTTTACCCATTTCTGTCTTGGGAAAGTACAGCTAACTCCTTGGACTTTAGGACTAGCTGTTCAACCATCTTTGAACAGAGGGGTTCAGAAGGCCATTAAAGACTCTTTAATTTTTTATGTGGGGTAGGGCCCCCAATAAGTGTGTTGGTGGATTAAATCCACTTAGGCATTTTTCTACCACGAATTGGGTCCCGCACTGGGTCCTAAACTTTCTCACAACTCCTTTTTCACCTTTGTTTCGTTGCTTTGCAAATTAAACCAAGTTGTGTTGTGCTGCGCGCACTTTAAAATATTAATCAATTTTACACCCTTTTAAATAAAGTTGTTAAAATTACCTATAAATTAAGATCCCGCCCGGTCTACAGATTAACCTCTATTTTCAGTGCTTGCACTAAGGATTACGAGGTTTTTGGCCATATAGCTAGCCCTAAAACTTTCTTTTTAAAGCCTGCTGTGATGGCTTACCCAACGCTGGCCTTTTCTTGCAACCTGCCGACGGACCGCAACGCCCGTAACATCGCTCCCACCATCAAGTTTGAAGCCGGATTTGAAAACCTCGAGGTTATCCTTGGGAAAACCCCGTTCGTGGTAATGAAGATCGTTGCCTTGGAAGTTCAAGAGCCGTCTGCAGAATTCAGTTTGAACTACCTTCAAGACTTCCCTGTCGGCAAGAAGGTTAAAGCTGCTGTCGTCGCGACACCCGCCAAACCTGCTATCTCCACTGCTGCTAAGGGGAAGGAAGTGATTATTGTCGAAGATTCGGCTGAAGGATTAACTGTTCCGCCACCCGTGTTTGAAATTGGGTTGATCTTAAGGACTATACCACTGACCCAAACTCAAAGGAGGAACCGCAATAGGAGAATTCAGAGGGCCATCAAAGTC
>JXCR01097616.1:0-13857 GCA_002079205.1 Phalaenopsis hybrid cultivar | reverse complement strand
GCCAATAGGTTTACACATTGCTAAGGCAAAACTAATCAGTTCCTAATTTCGTTGTTATTAAAAGTGTTGAGATATGTGGAGCCCGGTCCACGGTCCACTGCATTTAAGGAAAACTATTTTGATTTGCTAATCACATTTATTTTCTATATTTGTTTCCTTATGTATTTCTCCATGGAAACCGCGTTCCCACGTACTCTCACCACGTTCATGTTTTTTTTCTTCCCTAGTTCCCGCTTGCCGCCTTACTTATGCTTTTCAAATTCGTAGTCGTTTCCTTATATGGGCCAAGAGGGGGCCTCACCTGGAAACTATAAAGAGGTGTTGAAGAAGAGTTATGGGATGTGAAGAAATTCCAACCTGCTACCTAGTTTTTCCTTGGTCGTTGGTCTTAAGGGAAGAAATACAGTTGTTGCTCCTTTTTTTCTATTGGTTAATTCTTCTTCATGTGGCTCAAGGGAGAGAGTGAGGAGAAAGAAATATGAGGAGGGAGAGAAAAAGAGAAATAGAGATTTTTCTGTAAATGTCGAAGCGATCGACGGGTGTAATCCTCGAGCAATAAAATCTCCTGTAACTCCATGGGCGTAGGCAATTTGCCGAACCACGTAAATCTGTGTTCCACTGTATTTTCTGTTTTGTGAATTTTTTGATCCGATTTTTCCTTTATTGTCGTCATTTTTCACAAAAATTGGTATCAGAGTCAAGGTTCGGATCTGAGGAAGAACGATAGTCGGAGACGAAATTAATGTTTCGGGGATCTAGAAGTTTGACGACATAGATTTTGGTTACTGGAGGATGCAGATAGAGGGCTATCCCTATGGGAAGAACTTTCTTCTTCCTTTATTGGGAAAGCGATCGGAGAAGATGGATGAGGCCAATTGAAATCTGTTGAATCGACAGGTTCTGGGGGTTATTCGATTGACTCTATCAAGATCAGTTGCATACAATGTCATTTAAGCGAGAACCACTGCGGATCTCATGGAGGCTTTGTTAGGTATGTATGAAAAGCCGCCGGCAAATAATAAGATACATCTGATCNGAAAAGCCGCCGGCAAATAATAAGATACATCTGATCATAAAATTATTCAATTTGAAGATGGTGGAGGGTACGTCCGTTGTACAGCATCTGAATAACTTTAATACTATCAAAAATCAATTGTCATCTGTCGAAATTGAATTTGACAATGAGAAACGTGTGCTGATATTGTTTGTTCATTGTCAAATAGGTGAGAAATCATCAGGATGACAGTTAGCAACTCTGCAGGTAAAAATAAGCTGAAATATGATGATATTCGTGATTTGATTTTGGTTAAGTGCGCAGGAAAGATTCTGGCGAGAAATCGGGTTCGAGTTCAGCACTGAATGTTAATTCCAAATGGAGATCACTAGACAAGAACAAAATCAAAGCACAGAGACAAGAGCAAGTCAATGTCTGGGCACCAAGCAACTTGCTGGGATTGTGGCAAAACTGACTACATAAAGAAGAACTATCAGTGCTAATGCTGAAACTGAAGAAGTGCAGGATGCAATTTTGCTTGCAGTTCATAGTTTTATTGACGACTGGATACTGAACTCTGGGGCTTCTTTCATACATCTTCCCACCGAGAGTTAATGCGAAACTATGTTGCAGGTAACTTTGGGAAGGTGTATCTGGGTGATGGAGAAACTTTGAACGTGGTGGGGATGTGAGACATTGATTTTACACTACCTAATAAGAGCTAATGGATTATACAAAAGGTCAGACATATGTCTGAGCTGAAGAAGCATCTAATTTATGTTCGGCAGCTCGATGAAGGATGACATACAATAGTGTTCTTACTAAAGGAGTACTGGTACTGACTCGGGATAAGAAGACTGGTACGTTGTATATGACTTCTGTTTTAATTAGCAGTGTTAACACTACTGTTGCATAGTGCACAACAAACATGTGGCATTGCAAACTTGAACACATGAGTCAGTGAGGCATGAAAGAGCTTCCGTCCAGAGGCAAGCTGTCAGGATTAAAGTCAGTTGATCTCAGCATGTGCGAAAGTTGCATTGTGGGGAAGCTGAAGAATGTCAGTTTCTTGAAAGGTGGCAGGGAGTCAAAGGCAGGAAAACTAGAACTTGTACACACTGATGTATGGGGACCTTCCCCAGTGATCTCTTGGAAGCTCTCGCTACTACGTCACATTTATAGATGACCACAACATAAAGGTATGAGTTTACTTTATGAAGCATAAATCTGATGTATTTGTTGTGTTCAAAACTTGGAAAGTCATGGTTGAGACAGAGATAGATCTAAAACTAAAATGTTTGAGGTCTAACAACGGTGGTGAGTACATCAATGGTGTGTTCAAGGAGTGCAGCTCAGGGTATCAGAATGGAGAAGACTATTCCCGGGACACCACAGCAAAATAGAGTTGCAGAGCGTATAAACAGGACTATCAATGAGCATGTCAGGAGCATGAGATTGCACGCCAGATTGCCATCAATTTTCTGGGCAGATGCGGTCAGCACTACAATTTACTTGATTAACAAAGGGTCATCCATCTCATTAGACTGCATTACCTGAGGAGGCTGGAGCGGCGAAGAGGTCAAATTTTCTCATCTTAAGACTTTTGGCTGTCTTTCTTATGTTCTAATCAATCCCGATGCTCGTAGAAAGCTAGAAACTAAGTCAAAGAAATGTTGTTTCATTGGATGCAGAGACGAAACATTTGGATATCGTTTTTGGGATGATCAGGATCGGAAGATTATCAAAAGCAGAAATGTAATCTTTAATGAGAAGATGTAGATTGTGCATTACCTAAGGAGGACTGGAGTGGCGAAGAGGTAAAATTTTCTCATATTTAGACTTTTTGCTGTTTTTCTTATGTTCTAATCAATTTTGATGCTCGTAGCAAGCTTGAAACTAATTCAAAGAAATGTTATTTCATTGGATGCAGAGACGAAACATTTGGCTATCATTTTTGGGATGATCAAGATCGGAAGATTATTAGAAGCAGGAATGTGATCTTTAATGAGAAGATAATCTACAAGAACAAGACTAGTGCAAATTTTGAAGCAGCTCCTCAGGAATCGGAGTTCGTAAGGTTTGACGATTTACCAGAGGTCACAGTGCAGGGCAAAGATGTGAATAACGAGAGTGGGTCTGGGGCACCCATTCATATTTTTCCACAGTCAGGTTCAGAGTCATTCACTACTCCAGCTACCGTTCGCATATCAGTCAGGAACAGGCTTTATCCACAACCTTACCAACTTTGAACTATAATCTGCTGACAGATAGTGGAGAACCACAGAGTTATGAAGAAACCTTGGCAGATGAGAATTTTAGCTAGTGGGAGCTAGCCATGAGAAAGGAAATGAATTCCTTACTAGGAAATCAGATATGGGAGCTGACAGAACTTCCACCAAAAAAGAAGACATTACATAATAAGTGAGCGTACCGGGTGAATAATGAGCTTGATGGCAGCAAAAGGTATAAGGCTAGATTTGTTATAAAAGGTTTTCAGTAGAGGCAGAGCATTGATTACTCGGATCTTTTCTCCTTTGATGAAGCTCACAATCTTTAGGGTGATACTGGTTATGGTTATTACTGAAGATTTATTTCTTGAGCAATTAGATGTGAAGATAATTTTTTTTCATGGAGACCTTTAAAAAGACATCTACATGCACCAGTCTGAGGGGTTCGTGGTACCAAGAAAGAAATATTCAGTTTGTAGACTGAAGAAGAACTTGTATGGTCTGAAGCAAGCTCCTAGACAATGGTACAAGAAATTTGATAAATTCATGCTCAATGCATGATACAGCAGATGTCAAGTAGATCACTGTTGCTATGTTAGGTACTTTGACAACTCTTATATCATCTTACTGCTGTATGTGGATGATATACTTATTACAGAGGTCAACATTGATGAGATCAATAATCTGAAGAAGCAGATGCCAGAGCACTTTGCAATGAAGGATTTGTGAGCTGCAAAGTAAATCCTTGGCATGAGAATTGTCAGAGATCGAGTCAGAGGCACGTTGAGGCTTTCACATGTTGAATATGTGAAAAAGGTGTTTAGCAGGTTCAATATGGACCAGGTCAAACCGGTTGGCACACATTTAGGCAGTCATTTCAGACTCGGCAAGAATTAGTCACCCAAGTTAGAGGAGGAACGAGACTACATGAGTAAGGTTCCTTACGTTTCAGCTATTGTTTCACTTATGTATGTTATGTTTTGCATCAGACCGGATATTGCCCATGCAGTGGGAGTTGTGAACAAATACATGATTAATCCAGATAAAGAACATTAGGAAGCTGTGAAGTGGATCTTGAGATACCTAATAGACTCCTTAGAAACCTGCTAGTGTTTCTCAGGAAAGATGTGGATGTACAATCCTATGTCAATGCAGATTTAGCTGGAGACATTGGTGGTAGGAAGAGTACTACAGGTTATGTTTATACTCTTGGTGGTACTACAATATCATGGGGCTCAAATCTACAGAAAACAGTTTCGTTGTCCACTACAGAAACTGAGTACATTATAGTGTGAGAGGCTGCTAAGGAGATATGGCTGCAGCGTTTCTTGGAAAAATTGGGTAAGGAGGTTCAAAAGGGCACTCTCTACAGTGGTAGTCAAAGCGTCATATTCCTTGTCAGGAATCCAACATTTCAATTCAGGACCAAGCACATTCAGATTAGATATCACTTTATTCGATCATTGCTAGATGAAGGACAACTGTTGAGAAAATTTGTGGAAGCAAGATCTCTGCTGATATGTTGGCTAAGGGTGTTACACTTAATAAACTGAAGTTGTGCTCAACTTCAGTTGGTCTTCTAGCATAAAGAAAGAGAGTTTGAGTTGTAGAAGTGAAGGATATCACAGTCAGAGGATGATGCAAGCAGTGGGTGATACAACCAGTGTATTAGTCTCCAAGTGGGAGAATTATTGAAATATGTGGAGCCCGGTCCACTGCATTTAAGGCAAATTATTTTGATTTGCTAATCACATATATTCTCTATATTTGTTTCCTTATGTATTTCTCCAGCGAAACCGCGCTCCCACGTACTCTCCCCACGTTCACGTGTTTTTTCTTCCCACGTTCACACGGTCTTTTTTCTCATGTTCCCGCCTGCCGTCTTACACTTTCCAAATTCNAGAAATTTGATAAATTCATGCTCAATGCATGATACAGCAGATGTCAAGTAGATCACTGTTGCTATGTTAGGTGTTTTGACAACTCTTATATCATCTTACTGCTGTGTGTGGATGATATACTTATTGCAGAGGTCAACATTGATGAGATCAATAATCTGAAGAAGCAGATGCCAGAGCACTTTGCAATGAAGGATTTGAGAGTTGTAAAGTAAATCCTTGGTATGAGAATTGTCAGAGATCGAACGTTGAGGCTTTCACAGGTTGAATATGTGAAAAAGGTGTTTAGCAGGTTCAATATGGACCAGGTCAAACCGGTTGACACACATTTAGGCAGTCATTTCAGACTCGGCAAGAATTAGTCACCCAAGTTAGAGGAGGAACAAGACTACATGAGTAAGGTTCCTTACGTTTCAGCTATTGTTTCACTTATGTATGTTATGTTTTGCATCAGACCGGATATTGCTTATGCAGTGGGAGTTGTGAACAAATACATGATTAATCCAGGGAAAAAATATTAGGAAGCTGTGAAGTGGATCTTGAGATACCTAATAGGCTCCTTAGAAACTTGCTAGTGTTTCTCAGGAAAGATGTGGATGTACAATCCTATGTCAATGCAGATTTAGCTGGAGACATTGGTAGTAGGAAGAGTACTACAAGTTATGTTTATACTCTTGGTGGTACTACAGTGTCATGGGGCTCAAATCTATAGAAAACAGTTTCGTTGTCCGTTTCGTTGTCCACTACAAAAACTGAGTACATTATAGTGTGAGAGGCTGCTAAGGAGATATGGCTGCAGCGTTTCTTGGAAAAATTGGGTAAGGAGGTTCAAAAGGGCACTCTCTACAGTGGTAGTCAAAACGTCATATTCCTTGTCAGGAATCCAACATTTTAATTCAGGACCAAGCACATTCAGATCAGATATCACTTTATTCGAATATTGCTAGACGAAGGACAACTGTTACTTGAGAAAATTTGTGGAAGCAAGATCTCTGCTGATATGTTGGCTAAGGGTGTTACACTTGATAAACTGAAGTTGTGCTCAACTTCAGTTGGTCTTCTAGCATAAAGACAGCGAGTTTGAGTTGTAGAAGTGAAGGATATCACAGTTAGAGGATGATGCAAGCAGTGGGTGATACAACCAGTGTACCAGTCTCCAAGTGGGAGAATTATTAAAATATGTGGAGCCCGGTCCACTGCATTTAAGGCAAATTATTTTGATTTGCTAATCACATATATTCTCTATATTTGTTTCCTTATGTATTTCTCCAGCGAAACCGCGTTCCCACGTACTCTCCCCACGTTCACGTGTTTTTCCTTCCCACATTCACGCGGTCTTTTTTCTCGTGTTCCCGCCTGCCGCCTTACGCTTTCCAAATTTGTAGCCGTTTCCTTATATGGGCCAAGATAGGGCCTCACCTAGAAACTATAAAGAGGTGTTGAAGAAGAGTTATGGGATGTGAAGATATTCCAACCTGCTACCTTGTTTTCCCTTGGGCGTTGGTCTTAAGGGAAGANACCGAAGTGTCACGCAACCAATCGTACCGAACGACAGGGATTCATCAAATTGCCAAAGCATAGTACCCAAGAAATGGTATCGTTTCCCTCTCAATGCCATATAACTTGTACACTTAACATGCATATTCTAAGCATATGTCTCTCCTCTAGGTTCGAGAAAATTTATATATTACTATGTATAATCTGAATGTCTTATCCTGAATTTCTCTTTCAAATGTATCTGTTATATAAGTTTCTTTTTTATTTTGCCTCTACGGTCATTTTCCAAATTTTGTGCCCTGACCTCATTTGAAACCCTTGATTTCCCTCTTGATACTAGTTGCGAATCCTCTAAAATTGTGTGGTGGAAAACCATGACAAAAATGTTATCATCGTTAAAAATATCCTTACTGGAATTTTCATTGAATCCTTCATGATCATGCCTGGTAACTAAATATTCACAACCTTCTCCTACAGATAATACAGCTGTTTTCGATGCACAAGGATGTCAAAGTGATAGAATTTTCATCTATGATGGACGTCTTCGGAGGGTTTGATAATGCGGTAAGCTAGCAAACTCATTTGTTCCTTCATGTTAATATCTTAGTAGGACTTTGTTTAAAATACCATGACTAACCCATTTTTATTTCGTTAAATTAATAAGAAAAAAGGTTGTTATTGTAGCAGGAATTACTAATATTGACCTTAATTTCTCTTTTTATTTCAATTCTGCATTTGAATTGATTGAATCATTACTCTATTTATGAGCGAAGGTGGCCGAGACAAGGTTCCGAAATCGTGTCCAGGGCTATGTAGGAATATGGTGCTGCGTGATGAATAAAGATCCAGGTCATATATTTTATGACATGTACTGGGATGAGAAACCTGATTGGAAACCAGTTCCAGGTTTGAGAAGTTGAACTTTTACCTAAGTTGCTGATTAAATTTTATTTAGCCCATGCATAGAGAAAATGGCAATGATATCGGCAATCACACAAGCATCTCGATATTCTCTTGTATCCGGATTGGCAAGAAAGCTTGCATCTTTCGAAGGCATTCGCTCTTATTTGTAGCCAAATTTTGTAACGTGTTTTTGTTGTTCCAATTATTCTTCTTCTTCTTCTTATTATTATTCGTTTAAGTGTTCCGCTTACTTCGATCACTCAGGTCCTAGAAGCGTACTTCCAAATAATCTGAAATTGTTACTTATGATTTATGAATAGTGATGAGCATGATTCAATTCGAGTTATCTTTTTTTTTCTTTTTTTTTTTCCATTATCCCAATTATGTAGTAGATCTTACGATTGGGTTGTGCCACGTGTGTGAAACCTTGAAAAGAGGCAAGGAGATGGGAGAGGGAATCAAAATTGTGAAGTCGAGAGTGAGAGACTTGTTTCTGTCTGTGTTGGTTTCAAATAGGAAGCAAAGAGGGAAAAATATTAGATCAGGACTCCAAACGTAGAGCTACGTACTCTGAACGTAGAGCTACGTACTCCGAACGTAGAACTACGTTCGGATTGCAAATCTTAGGAATATCCCGTTGTGTTACAAGAATATTCTATTTGCGTTATTTGTAAAAAATGAAATGTTATTCGAATATTATATGATGTTATTCGATTATTTTGCGGTATTATTGGAATATTCTCCTGCGTTACTTGATTTGATACTGTATTATTCGACATATTCCTTGTGTTAGTAGAAATTGAAATAAGGAGAATATGCCGAATAACAAGCCCCAAATCAAGTAACTCGAGGAAATATTCTAATAACATTTTAGCCCCAAATCAAGTAATGTGGGGTAATATTCCAATAACACCACAAAATAATCGAGTAACACCATATAATACTCGAATAACACTTCATTTTTAACAAATAACACAGATGAAATATTCATGTAACACAGCGAGATATTATTAACTACTGCAATTTGAACGTAGTAAATTTTACGTTCGGAGTCCTGATGTAATATTTTCCAGCAAAGATAGGGTAAGTTGTGGTATTGGCATGCAAACAAATTGAGGCGAAGGAAGAAGTTAATGGGGGTGTAATAAATTTGGGTCATTATTTAAGGATTAAAAACATTTTAGGTGTTATATGAGTAAAGGAGCCGAAATTAAAGTCAATTTATAAAGAATTTCTTATGGATAAAAATCAAATCAAGTTTAAAACCAGTCTTAGAAAAGTTGTTCTTATTTTAGTTTGATCTTCTAATTCAATGTGCTTTGGCCGGCCTTATATTTTAATGCAAGCAAAATGGCACGCAAATGTTTCCGTTGTAGTGGAGTAGGACGGGGGATTGGATCTTATGAGGAAGTTTACATAGATACCACAAAATTCATTTGTATTTGCATATTGGCGCCTAAATTATCAATATATAATCAGATATATGCAAGCATTAATTAAATAACTAATTAGTTTTAATAATGAATTCTAATCAACTATAAAATTTTATTAAGATAATTGATATTTTAAAATTTTAATTTATTATCTAAATATATTATTATTGATTTGCCTTGGTAAACTATTGATTAATTAGCAATATTTAATTATATACATTATAACTTAATTAATCTCAAAAATATTATAATAAAATATCTCAAGCTTATAAATTATTAAATTAAAAGAAAAAACAGACATTCTACATAAATTTATTTAATAATATTCAGAATTTAACCTACAACATTTACTACGTATATAAACAGCCCCTAAAACAAAAAAGATGTTAAAAATTAATGATGAAAATACGCTCTAAATCCTACCAAATCCAAACATTAAACCTTGATACCTAAATGAAGAACCCTACCAGTCAATTGATTACAAAGAAGAGTGGAATTAAAGTTTCTGATACATTCGCCGGTAAATTTTGGCACCTTCCAGTTCGGCATGTATCTCCCTCTCAGTGCGTATTCCAAATGGATTATGTTGCAGCCAGCCTTCTTCATCACATGAAAAACTTCCATCAATGGCGTCGATATGTTTCAACACATCTGCTTGTTGGTCAAGCTGATCTCTCATGTCCACCGCCACTTGAAGCACATCCGATTGCATCAAAACCTGCATGCAGCTGGAACTTCTGTCATTTAATTTAAAAACAAACCTCCTCCATGGATCAAAAATTAATGGCGAGCAACATAAGAAAATAAAGGCGAATAGGGGAGATGGATGCAGCAAAGAGGATGATGCATTTGCTCGCCTCCACCTTGGATCGGGGGCCATGAGTACCAGGTCATGCGTACGCCATCTAGACTGTCGGGATCAGGAGGTGGGGCGGAAGCTTTTCCGTCCATATATATGTGGATCAAATTTAAATTACTCAACAATTTCAATTAAGTTGAGAAAGAGGACCAGTACAGCGTACAGACTATTTGTGCAGGGCCACATTAGTCCAAAAAATATAAAAAAATCAAGACTTTTTTTGCCCAAATTTTTAAGATATAAGCCAAAATAAGGAAAAATGATTACATCACGACTCCACATCCAGAGCTACTTGCGGAGTGCAGTCTCGAGCTGACATATGGAAAGCTGAGGCCCACTTGCATAAAAAATGAAAATAAGACTGAAAATGCGCGACCCGACTTGGCTGAATATTTTTTGGGTTATTAATCGTGTGTTATTGAGGTGTTATTCATGGGAATATTTTTCACGTTTTTAATGTGTTATTGATGTGTTATTCATTAATAATACCTCAATAACACTTGAATAACACAAAAAATAATCAGAATGACGCGAAATGAATATTCCTATAATGCGGTCGAGCAGGGTCGTGCGTTTTTAATGTGTTATTGGTGTGTTATTTATGTATTACTGTTGTGTTATTAAAGTAATATTTTTCGCGTTATTCATGTGTTATTGATGTTATTTTTTAAAGAACAATAATATCTCAAAATCAAATCAATAACACATGAATAACGCGAAAAATATTCAAAATAACGTGAAGGGAATATTCCTATAACACGGTCGGGTCGGGTCGTGCGTTTTCATTCTTTTTATGGAGGTGAGCCCCAACTTTTCACGTATCAATTCTAGATTGGATTCCACAAGCAGCTCTGCATGCGGAGTCCTGCTGTAATAATTTTTCCAAAATAAGCCCGCCATTAAAGTATTAAAAGTTAATGATGACAGATACCGTAAGAAATGACTCTTTAGGAGTTTACATCTCAAAAACTACGCGAGCCTTGGTAAGAAGCAGCTTAGCAGCTCTGACAAACTCTCCCTGTGCGCCAGCAACCGCTAAAAACAAAAGGAGGAGACGCGGCTCTCTCAACTAACTGAGTTAGAGAGACTTGCAAGAAACATAAGAAACAAATGGATGAGGAGAAGGAGAAGAAAGGATAAGAGTGAACTTACGTGCACTTGAATGACTCGAGCGGCATCTCCCATTAGTGAAAAGTACGGTGTTGCTCAAACAATTGAGCAGCTCGAATATGAGCCTCACTCGTACATTCATTTTTTATGCAAGGAAGTAGGAAGATGTTATGTGAAAATAATGTGAAAATGAAGAAATTCACACAATAATAATAAAATGGAAACGATTTATATGGCTCGGCGTTAAATTGCTAGCCTACATCCACGGAGAGGGAGATTTCACTAGCACCAGATGGAGAGAAAGAAAAAAGCTTGGGGTGAAAACTTCCAATAGTTCTAACCATCATCCTCTCATGAACCCTAAATATTTTTTTTATAAAGGAGGATTAGGGCATACAAATAAATAAAGCCTAAAGATCAAATTACCCCTAATTACAAAAAAGTAAATAAATACAACAATCTTCAAATCATCTCTTATTTTTAGTAAGTGAGATTACCAAATGAGCTCGAAAGTCTAATTCAACTGCACTAAGATGGTCGTCTACATAACCCTCATCCCAAAAGATTCAAGCCTCGCATAGTTCTTCAAAATATCTGACTGGGCTCTAAGGTTCACCAAACTCCTGCAATATGTGAATTTTTGGACTGATAATACCTTCATGAGCATGTTTGTTGGATTCTATTCATCAATCAAGGTTTAAACAAAGTGGTATCCCACATCAATGATGAACATGACGAACTAGATTTGTGGCAAAAAATATTGCATTCTGACTGCCACAGAACACAGTCTGAGACTCTTGATCAACTCTGAAGTTATCCAATAGGACATGCATCCATATCACTTTCTTCATCGTCTCTGTGAATGTCATCTACTCAACTTTCGTAGTAGACAAAGCAACAATAGACTGAAAAACTAATTGGACCTCCTGCCAATATGAATAAATAGTCTTTTGTAGATCTCCGCCTATCCATATCACCTACATAGTCTGAGTCAGTGTAGCTTACACACAAGTTTGTAATAGATGAATGTCTCTCAAGCACCAAGCCAACATTAATAGTATGCTTAAGATACCTCAAAATACTCTTTACACCCAAACAATGTTTTCTTATTGGATCATGCAGAAACCTGCTAACAACACCAACTGCTTGTGCAATGTCTGGTTTACTATAAACCATGACATAAATCAAACTACTCATTGCACTAGCAGAAAAAACTGATCACATTTATTTCCTTTCCTGATCATTTTTAGAGCACTGATTTGAACTCAATTGAAAGTAAGATGCAATTGATAGATTCACTGTCTTGCTCGAGTCATCAACCCCAAATTTCTTTAGCATCTTATGAATATTAGCTCCTTACGAAAGTCAAACATTTCCAGCTACCTTGTCCCTACGAATCTTCATCCCAAGAATCCTGTGAGCTTCACCCAACTCTTTCATTTTGAAATGTTTGAGCAGTTGATTATTCATCCTATCGCCCTCAATCTGACCAGCAAATATAATTAATATATCATCAACATATATAAGCAAGTAAATGAACTCACTGTTGGCCTTTTTGAATATGCACAATGATCATACTGGCTCTTTGTGTACTCATGTTCCCTCATGAACTGATCAATTTTTTATATCATTTTCGTGTTAACTGCATCAACCCATAAACAAACTTTTACAACTTGCAAACCAAGTAATTTAATGCTCTATATCCAGTCGGCTGCATCATGTAGATATCCTCTTGCAATTCTCTGTGTAGGAATGCAAGTTTTCACATCAAGTCATTTCAAGATCAGAACGTGATTTGCTACAAGTGCTAAGAGAACATGAATTGAGGGATACTTGACCACTGGGGAGAACATCTCATCATAATTAATCATTCTCGTTGCGTAAAGCCTTTTGTCGCTAATCTTGCATTATTTTGCAAATCAGTTTCATGAGATCCTTCTTTCCATACACTACTTTGCACCAAATGGCTTTTACTCCCAGAGGAAGTTTCACCAAACTCCTAGTATTAATCTTCCGAAAAGACTTCATCTCTACACCAATTGTCGCTCTCCAAATATAACAATCTGAACTCTCCACCGCTTTTTTGTAGTGACAAGATATTTCTATTTGTGACCGAAAATGCAAATGCAATGTGATCTTTCAACCAAGCTGATTTTAGGACATTATGGCATTTGGTCCTACTCCCCAAGCAGAAGTCTCACCCTCAGCATCTTCCACTTCCTCCCAAGCACTATCAATAAATACCTCTTGAGCTGCAACTGAATCAGGTATCGAAGTCAAAGTTAACAAACTCTACGGAACAAATGGAATTGCATCAAACTCCAATTTTTATTGCATATTTTTGGTCCCAGTAGAACTCTTCACATGCTTTAAGTCTTGATTTTTCAACAAACTTGCATTGTCAAATGTAAAATCTCTGCTAATTAAAGCCTTCATTTCTGATTGATCAAACAAATTAAGCCCTTGACTCCAAACCTGAAACCACTAAAAAATTGTTTTCATTGCTTATGATTCCAATTTATCATTCTGCACGTAGAAACAGGATAACCAAAAACTTCAACGTATTCATAATCTTTAGTAGGATGCTCTGACCACATCTCTTTTGATGTCTTCTTCTCAATAGCTATAAAAGGCAAACGGTTCACCAAGTGATAGGCATAGACTATAGCCTCAGCCCAATAGACACTATCCAACCCAACATTTGATGACAATACACCGAACTTTCTCTAATAAAGTCCAGTTCATCCTCTCTGCCACTATGTTTTGTTATGTTGTCTCTCGAGCGATGAAGTGGTGTTTTATCCCAGCTCTCTGACTCCTGCAAGAATGCATCTGAAGTGTATTCGCCCTCATTGTTTGATTTAATGCATTGGATCTTTTTACTAGTCTGATTCTCAATTCACTTCTTCCAAGTTATGAAAATTTTCAGTATCTC
>JXCR01097612.1:29898-49465 GCA_002079205.1 Phalaenopsis hybrid cultivar | reverse complement strand
ACATTTTTATAAACATTGCAGCTTTCCAATGGATTCCTGAAGATAAATTTACTCTTTTTACCTCTGAAGGACTTGTTCATATTGGGGGTTCACTTGTTCCTCGTCACTTTCCAATTTCAGATGTAATTACATAAAGTTTGTCGTCATTCTTACTTGATCTCAATACCATTGCTGGACCTTTTTTTGATTAGTGAATGTGCCACCAATGCTAGTTTGCAGCTTTTTTCTTTGTATGTTTGACATGCCGTTGTTTTTTGGTTACTAACCAGATATAGCTATTTATTATAAGTTTCTGAAGCTTAACCCGTAGCATCGATTCTTCGCTAATAGGAACATGTTGCTATGACATATTGTTAGTCTTAGATACTTCTGTTACCTTTCTGAACTATGAACAATGTTTTCTAGTTCTAAATTTCATGCTCTGCATCTAATTCTATCCGTATAATTTTATAACTTTTGTTTGCATTCTAGTTACCCCTTATAACATGTTAAGATGTTTGGTTTAATAATGGTTTGCAGTTCATTTATACTTGTGAAAGTTTTGTTGTGCATTTTCATATGCACGCAATAAAATTTTCTTCTCTTTGATAGCTCAATTTGAGAATTGTTTTTTTTTTACCCTTTGCCTCCTGTAAATAATCTATGAAGGTCCGTTTATCACACTTGTTGCATTTTTTCCATTTTTCATGATGTTGAAATTTTCTGAAATGTAATGGAACAAGTTGTTCAGCAATTGCATTTATGATAAGCTTCTTATCCACCCCTGACAGCTTTTTCAATTGCAACTTACAAGTGTAATGGATACAACGAAATAAATATTCTTGGTGTTCCAAAATTTCTCGTTTGTGAAAAATCATGTTTATTTCTGGTTATATTTTTTTATAATCTTTATCTTTTGAGCAGAAANCACGATGTTGAAATTTTCTGAAATGTAATGGAACAAGTTGTTCAGCAATTGCATTTATGATAAGCTTCTTATTCACCCCTGACAGCTTTTTCAAATGCAACTTACAAGTGTAATGGATACAACGAAATAAATATTCTTGGTGTTCCAAAATTTCTCGTTTGTGAAAAATCGTGTTTATTTCTGGTTATATTTTTTTATAATCTTTATCTTTTGAGCAAAAGAGACAATCGAGGTCAAAGGCTTCTCAAAAGTCCCAGCGGTTTCAAGAGAGTTATTATATGGATCCTAACCAAGCACTTTGTCTCGGTGCTCTCTTTGATATTGCAGCCACAAATGTTAGTGGACACTTATTATTTTAATTACTTAAAGTTTCTTTTCCTTTAGAGCTTATGCTCTGTTAAAATGTGTTAGGGACTTGACATGGGAAGAAGACTATGCATCTTTGGTTTTTGCCGTTCCATTGAGATGCTAAGTGATGTTGTAGAAGACATTGTCTTGGAACATGGTGGCGAGGTACTTGGCCTGATAGTTGATACGTTTGTTTCAAGTTTGCTTGGATATGAACCATATTATACTAGATTGTTATTTTATTTCATGTAAAAAAAGCAATCCATTATTTACCATTTCCAATTTCTTTCGGAACACCCTAAATCAGCTACTCAGATATAAGTATTGAGATTTATTTATGTAATTGTGCACTCATTATGTCATCAATATCAAAACCTTTGCATTCTACTTGATGCTCTGGATATTCCAAAAATTTGTGTGATTTTTTTTTTCAGTCCTTAAGATTTAAATGTTTGCTGGAGGCCAAGTGTTAGTGAACTGCTAGTTTGCGATTTTATTCTGAAAAGTAATGTTTTGAACACCCTAACTCTTCCAAATACTTAGTTTAGAAGATCAAATGGACGTAGCAAATAGTAATACTATCCTTGCTTTGTATTATTGTCAGCATCAAGAATGTTTTTTTTATTAGGCAATGTTTAATGGGCAAAATGCCTTCTATTTGTAGCTCAGTGAACAGGCTATCTCAGAAAGTTCATCATCATCATCATCATTTTAGCCTTATCCTAGTTAATTAGATGTCTTTTTTTATTCTCATTTCTTATAAATGTTGTTTTGATATGTAAACCTAAAACACAAATCTTGCATATTTTTTATTCATATAATTTTTTGATGGTCACTTTCTCTGTTATCTTTTTATTATAATTTTATGACCTTTTATTATTTTTGCCCTCCTGGTACACTTGGTCAAACCAACAAAGGCTTTTGTTTTAAGCATAAAATAATTTTGATAATAGCGTATTGATGATGTTTTGGAGGTTGCCTATTTTCAGCAGAACATTTAAGTTTGAGAGAAATGAAGTGAAAATAAGAAGTGCGCCAAAACCTAAATCAATGGTTCTAGATGCATAACCAGACCCTTGGAATGTTGGGGTTCATTTCATTTCTTTCACCTTCTTTCAGTCCAATTAAAACCTTATGAAACGTGGACATCTAACATTGAAAAAGGAATGATTTCTGTTATGGCTGGATTACATGCCGATCATTGTTTTTTGCGGTGCCCTGTTTTGCAGAAGCATTTAAAATGTTTTTGAATGCTATTAATTTAACTGCAATGAAATAAAATTTTCAGATGTGGTGCCTACTTTCATGAGAGCATTTGCGCTGTTTTTCGATATGGTGCCTACTTTCAGTAGAACATATAAGGTGTTTTTGGATGCTAGGAATTTGAATGAAATGAAATGCAAATAAAAAAATGGTAAAAAAAAATTAAATAGCTCTGAATCATGAGCCACCTATAAATTTTAGATGNAAAAAAATGGTAAAAAAAATTTAAATAGCTCTGAATCCATGAGCAACCTATAAATTTTAGATCNAACATATAAGGTGTTTTTGGATGCTAGGAATTTGAATGAAATGAAATGCAAATAAAAAAATGGTAAAAAAAATTTAAATAGCTCTGAATCCATGAGCAACCTATAAATTTTAGATCTTATTTCATGTCCCTTTTATTTTGTTTCAATCCAATCCTAATCTTGGCGCTTTGGACTTTTTAACATCGATAAAATTGNATTTTAGATCTTATTTCATTTCCCTTTTATTTTGTTTCAATCCAATCCTAATCTTGGCGCTTTGGGCTTTTTAACATCAATAAAATTGATTTCTATTCTGGCTAGAATCAAGTTTTTTTATTATTTTTATTATTTTTTTATTTTTTCCAAATTCTCTTCATTGTCATTATCTATTAGGTACGAAAGCTTGCTAAGAACAAAAATAAACAATGATTGACAAATCATAAGATAAATGAAGACATTTTTTTTTATTTTTTTTATTATGAGAGTAATTCTTTGATATTTATGATCATGCAAATTTCATGATGTTGATCAGGATTCCAAACAAAGATGGGGTGATGAAATTTTAGTAAAAAACAACGGCGATCAACAAAAGAGTGGAAAAGACTACATTTTTTATCAGNGTTTGGAAATTCTTATAATATTAACTCAAGGAAATCTAATTAAACTGCAAAAAACTTAACTAAGAATGCAAGTTGAAATTTATGCTCTTAAACTAAGTGAATTATATCTACTACTCTTATCTCTGTACGTAAATTAATTTTAAGTTCACTAAAACTAAGTTTTATGAAGAAGAGTTCAAATTTTAGAAAGTAACCTTCCCCTTGCAATTAAATTATAATTAGTGAATAATTCAAATTGTTATAAATTATATTATGTCAAATTGGAACAAATGTATTCTTTACTCTCTTACAAATGCATAAAGAACATTGGTTAAACCAAATCATGTTCTTAAATCCATGGTTAGGCTAGAAAGATACTAGCTAACATTCTAGAGTTTCCACTTTTACTCTGCCTGGATGCTAACATCAAGCCTTAGGTTCTCAACCTCTATATCAAATTTGAGGTTCTAGCCTGTTGATCCCAAGACAATATAGTTGTGTAAAATTTATAAAGTTGACTCTGCTTTGCAATGGTGCCAAGAACTTGATGTGGTATTTTATGTTAAGAACTTAAAGTTGGGATTCTACACAAGTATACGTATCGTTATCAAGTAATATAAGACTTTATTTTTAAGTCCCAAATATTGATCCCTCGGGGAAAGTTTAAATTTGAAATGATAAATTAACTAGAAAATTTACAGAAATCAAACGAATTTACTGTCACTAATTTTGAAAGTTTAAGATATTAGCAAAGCTAAATTATTTACAACTAGCAGAATTTAAAAGTAGGTTTTATAGTTAATAATTACTAAACTATTTTTGAGTAATGAAGTTTTTTAATGTGAAAAAGTATCTTACCCATTACAATGAGTTTTTAGTAAAATAAGATGAGATAAATGGTTAAGATATGTATTGTGCTAAATATGAGTAATTTTAATTCTCTACCCTGATTCAGTGTTATAAAATATCATTCGCTAATCTTAGTTTTAGTCCCTAAATCTGTGGCTAGACTAGAAGGATACTAGCTCCCACTCGAGAGCTCTCACTTCCCTTTCCCTGAAGACTAACTCTCACTTTTATTTTTAAACACTAAGATCAAATTAGGGATTCACCTAGAAATCTCCAATTCTACACCCAACTAAGTATATTTCCTTATTTATTTGCAATTAATCCCATGAAAAAATACTCCATCATGGACTTAAATGTGATTCTCATCCCATGAAAAAAATACAAGATTCTCCAATTCTACACCCAAAAAAGAATATTTCCCTATTTATTTACACTTAATTTCTTAAACAAATTTCTCCTTCATGAAATCAAATGTGACCCTCACTCTGTTGTAGAACTCATACTCCATTTCCTAGATCATATGTTTCACAACATATTTTAAAAATTCAATTGGCCAGATCGAAAAGTAAATTACGAGCGGAGTTTAAAAACCATCACAATTTTTTTTTAAATTTTAACATTGATAAATCCACATTATATTTCATTTCACCATATCATAAAATAGGGAGAAAGATATAGGAATTATTGGCACATCCATATTATCTCTTCATTTCACCATATCTCAGAGTAGAAAGAAAGATAAAGAAAACTGCAACTTCATGAGAAAGATACAACAAAACACAAATTTCATATATAAAAGAAAGTTCATACAATAATTATAAACAAACAATACTTATATGATACTCTTTCTTAAAGTAAATCCTTTGTAGCCTTTTCTAAGAAATGTAGGAAGAAGAAATCTCTCACTTCTCTTCCTCTCCAACACTTCTTAGAGAAGATATTACACTTAAACTCACCACAAAAACTCAAATCTATAAAAACAATAACTAACTAATGGCGTGGAATGGTGTGGAATGTAGGTGTGTGAAAAGGAAAATTGAAAATGAGTGGAAGAAGTTGAAATGGCGCGAAGGGGGGGGGGTTCTGATCAAATTTTGACCCTAAATAGAGCCTAGGTCGGTTCTCCAATAGGTGCATCCAACAACTCTTCAAAAAGCGTCCAAATTCGTCGAATCTTTTAGAAACAAGACTTCCACCGACACTGGCACCAACGAAGTCCATCCTGACACCGTCGACGCCAGAGGCCAGTAATTAAATCCTAAGTTTCTATCAAATAGCACCATTGATGCCTGACTGGAGCCGTCGGTGCAGAACAAATTTTGAACTTCTCCATTATTGCTCCAAATTTCATCCTTTTTGCTTCCTCTTTGCTCCAAGTCCTCAAAATCAACAATNTGATCAAATTTTGACCCTAAATAGAGCCTAGGTCGGTTCTCCAATAGGTGCATCCAACAACTCTTCAAAAAGTGTCCAAATTCGTCGAATCTTTTAGAAACAAGACTTCCACCGACACTGGCACCAACAAAGTCCATCCTGACAACGTCGATGCCAGAAGCCAGTAATTAAATCCTAAGTTTCTATAAAATAGCACCATTGATGCCTGACTGGAGCCGTCGGTGCAGAACAAATTTTGAACATCTCCATTATTGCTCCAAATTTCATTCTTTTTGCTTCCTCNCACCTACATATCGAGATGTAGTCAATCCCTCCCAATCACTACAATTTGAGAGGTAGGAAAACTCTCCCAAACTCACAATAATAATCTCATACATACCTAACCCTAAACTTATTAGAGAGTTTTTACATAAACAATTATAAATAAATAAATTACTCATTTACCCTTAGGTTAATAAAAGCAAAATTAGCCCTCGAGCATTGGTGTAACAGATATTCAACTAGGGTTCTTTCTTTTGATGGAGGGGTTGATGGTTCTTAATTGCACAATTTCCTTGATAGGAAAAATATTTCTTTTGTTGTGTTAGCTTATTGAAGTAATCCTAATGCAACTCACCTCTATATCATAACCCGCCTTTTTCAGCATTACATTCTTAACCCTAATTTTCATATTTTAGTCTTAGTTCAATTCCCTACATTAGAAAAACTTAGCCTAGTTTTTTCTCAAACACATAATAAAAATAATTATCAGCATGCCAACTCTCAACCTTTTTCTTAAATAATATATTTTCTTTGTGTTTAAGTTTATGTTTAGGCTTACAGTTTCTCTTTATTTCAACTTACCTTCAGTAGTTTTTCAATCTTATTTCTTTATATCAAGTTCCTATAACTATGAGATACTACACTAGAGTTTGTCATTTTATTTTTTAAAATTTACATTTTACTATATACATATCAAATTTGTTGCACATAAAAAATATGATCGTAAGAATCTCAAGGAAATTCAATGGGTCTCTCTTATGAAGACCACAGGGTAGTGCATTGGGAAATACAAAAGATAAAAATGCCAAGCTTGGTTTCCTCCAATCAGAACTTAGGTTTAATAGAATGGAAGCACATCAAAATGAAGAAATAGATGGGCATCTAATTGAGGGTCCATCATTCATGACCAACTCAACCTTCTTTACAAAGATGATGGAAGGGTACCACACCTTCCTGATCCTCTTAAAAGGCCTCTTGTTAAGGACAACTCCCATCATATTACGATGATACACCCTCTTCCTGACGGTCCAAGTTCACCCCAACGATAGGACAACCTCTACTTTTGAATCTCTTTTAGAGGGTCAAATGAACACCTTTCAACCAACCAAATGATTCTCAGTCAGCTGAATAACAATACCAACAAGCCATCAAATCCCCTTTGTCAGGCAATTAAAAATACAAAATGATGCAAACATTAGTTATGAATATTAAAGGGTCTCAGAGTCGATTATAAATATGAAAATGTGTAATAATGACTTTCAATATCCCTATTAAAGTTGGGGAAAGCATTAAATTTTATTAGATATCCCTAGAAACTATAGATAGGGGGTCATTTCTTCAATAAGAGGGGCACTCTATTTCCTCTCTTCCTCTCTATCTCTTTATTCCTCTTATCTGTCCAACTCTCTATGTCTTGAGTGTGATCCATAATACATATTTGGATTCATCATCTTAAAAGGTGCAATGAGTATGGAATCATGTCATCAACAAGAAGAAGAGCACGCCACAAAGAATAAACTCGTCAAGGAGAAATCTCATATCTGGAGTATGTGAGAGAATTTCTGTAACAAGAACTTTATAATTAAATGACAGGACAGATGAAAGAGTTTCCTTCGCTTTACTTGAGGTAACAACGTAAGCTTCATAGAAACTGAACCCTTAATAACAATAAGATCCCCAAGGCCTTTGAACGACTTAGAGGGCAGGAAGAATTGAAGAATCCTAGTATCAACATATTTCTGGGTCTATCTCATTGGCTAGACCAAGCTAGGAATCGTTAGTTGGATAATGGATTCTCCTAGCATATCACTGATGCTGAGCCAACAAAGAATATTAAAGTTCCGTCTTTTGAATCCTAAAATGGTCAAAGTGATCCAGCTAACCATATCGCATCTTTTGAGTCAGCGGTCTACCTTTTTAACATCTCTAATGCAATTAAGTGTCATTTATTTTACACCACATTGAGGCCTCAACCCTCAGATTGTTTAATGGCCCACCGATAGGAGTAATAACCTCCTATTCTGACATTAAGATCTTCAGAGCACATTTCACCATTGTTTAAAAGACTCATAAGAACTCGCATACGTTGTGACACATCAAGCGAGGGCTGAAAGAGTGCCCCCAGTCATATGTCTCTCAGTTCTAAAAGTAAATGCTTGAAAAATAAGATTTGGAACCAGCAATAGTACTTGCTACCTGAATCAGTCTAGTTGTTGCAACAACCAAAAAAATAATATACTTCAGAATAGTTAATGTTTCTTTAAATCTTTATAGCTGCCACTCCTAGCAATTTAAGGTATTATTTATCAATTTCAAATATTCATTGAGACGCTAACAAAAGTATATGTATCACTCAAGTAATATATGACTCTAATGGAGTCCTAAGTTTTGATCACAAAGGGATGTTTGGAAATTCTTATAATATTAACTCAAGGAAATCTAATTAAACTGCAAAAAACTTAACTAAGAATGCAAGTTGAAATTTATGCTCTTAAACTAAGTGAATTATATCTACTACTCTTATCTCTGTACATAAATTAATTTTAAGTTCACTAAAACTAAGTTTTATGAAGAAGAGTTCAAATTTTAGAAAGTAACCTTCCCCTTGCAATTAAATTATAATTAGTGAATAATTCAAATTGTTATAAATTATATTATGTCAAATTGGAACAAATGTATTCTTTACCCTCTTACAAATGCATAAAGAACATTGGTTAAACCAAATCAAGTTCTTAAATCCATGGTTAGGCTAGAAAGATACTAGCTAACATTCCAGAGTTTCCACTTTTACTCCGCCTGGATGCTAACATCAAGCCTTAGGTTCTCAACCTCTATATCAAATTTGAGGTTCTAGCCTGTTGATCACGAGACAATATAGTTGTGTAAAATTTATAAAGTTGACTCTGCTTTGCAATGGTGCCAAGAACTTGATGTGGTATTTTATGTTAAGAACTTAAAGTTGGGATTCTACACAAGTATACGTATCGTTATCAAGTAATATAAGACTTTCTTTTTAAGTCCCAAATATCGATCCCTTGGGGAAAGTTTAAATTTGAAATGATAAATTAACTAGCAAATTTACAGAAATCAAACGAATTTACTGTCACTAATTTTGAAAGTTTAAGATATTATCAAAGCTAAATTATTTACAACTAGCAGAATTTAAAAGTAGGTTTTATAGTTAATAATTACTAAACTATTTTTGAGTAATGAAGTTTTTTATGTGAAAAAGTATCTTTCCCATTACAATGAGTTTTTAGTGAAATAAGATGAGATAAGTGGTTAAGATATGTATTGTGCTAAATATGAGTAATTTTAATTCTCTACCCTGATTCAGTGTTATAAAATATCATTCGCTAATCTTAGTTTTAGTCCCTAAATCTGTGGCTAGACTAGGAGGATACTGGCTCCCACTCGAGAGCTCTCACTTCCCTTCCCCTGAAGACTAACTCTCACTTTTATTTTTAAACACTAAGATCAAATTAGGGATTCACCTAGAAATCTCCAATTCTACACCCAACTAAGTATATTTCCTTATTTATTTGCACTTAATCCCATGAAAAAATACCCCTTCATGGACTTAAATGTGATTCTCATCCCATGAAAAAAAAACTCCTTCATGGACTTAAATGTGATTCTCACTCTATTGTAAAACTCATACACCATTTCCTAGATCATATGCTTCACAACATATTTTAACAATTCAATTGACCAGATCGAAAAGTAAATTACGAGCGGAGTTTAAAAACCATTACAATTTTTTTTAAATTTTTTACATTGACAAATCCACATTATCTTTTCATTTCACCATATCATAGAGTAGGGAGAAAGATAAAGGAATCTACTCAGACTTCATGAGAAAGATACAACAAAACACAAATTTCATATATAAAAGAAAGTTCATACAATAATTATAAACAAACAATACTTATATGATACTCTTTCTTAAAGTAAATCCTTTGTAGCCTTTCTTAAGAAATGTAGGAAGAAGAAATCTCTCACTTCTCTTCCTCTCCAACACTTCTTAGAGAAGATATTACACTTAAACTCACCACAAAAACTCAAATCTATAAAAACAATAACTAACTAATGGCGTGGAATGGTGTGGAATGTAGGTGTGTGAAAAGGAAAATTGAAAATGAGTGGAAGAAGTTGAAATGGCGCGAAGGGGGGGGGGTTCTGATCAAATTTTGACCCTAAATAGAGCCTAGGTCGGTTCTCCAATAGGTGCATCCAACAACTCTTCAAAAAGTGTCCAAATTCGTCGAATCTTTTAGAAACAAGACTTCCACCGACACTGGCACCAACAAAGTCCATCCTGACAACGTCGATGCCAGAAGCCAGTAATTAAATCCTAAGTTTCTATAAAATAGCACCATTGATGCCTGACTGGAGCCGTCGGTGCAGAACAAATTTTGAACATCTCCATTATTGCTCCAAATTTCATTCTTTTTGCTTCCTCTTTGCTCCAAGTCCTCAAAATCAACAACTTGCAATAAAACATAGAAAATACCTTCCATTAAAGTGTAATATCACCAAAAATGAGTATAAAATATGGGTTTAAAATTGTATATATTTTTGGGGTATCAAAATCTCTCAAACTTAAATGTTACTTGTCCTCAAGTAAGTCCTTTATTACATAAAAAAATGACTTATGACAAACATTTTAACTTCTAGATTTCCATATCTTAGTTCACTAGATAAAATAACATCACTTAAGAAAAGTTTAAAATAACTCCAGTTAATACTAAAGGTATAAGAATATCTAGTAAGAAAGTCTAAGATTTTCGATTCTCTATTCTTTTCAAGGAAAATTACAAATTATCCATATTAAAGCCACTTAGAATATCCATATAAGAAAAAACTTCATGAAACTTTACTAGTAAATATGTTAATATTAAAATACAAGCTTAGAAAATGTAGCCAAGCCTTCTTCTTTAAGTTGATTCAAGTGAAGCCAATTTTTAATTAGTCATCTCCTCAAGCTTCTCCTCACATCTTTTTTTTTTCTTTTCAGGATCATTTTCAATCATTTTTTTATTTTCTTTTGAGGATTACTATATCTGGATAGCCTTTAATGATTTTAAACTTCACTCTCTCCTTCTTAAAGTTAAGAACTTTTCACATTCCTTCACTTTATAAATTTATATTAGCTTTAAATATTTTTCATAAAATTTTATTCTTTTCTTCTTACATGAATCTCTTAAGATTTTTAATACTTCAAAAATACAAATTTCTTTACTAAAAATAGAAAAACATAGTCTTATTCTATCATATCAAATAATCTTAATCTTTAAAATTAACCCTTAAAATAGAAACCATAGTCTTATTCTATCATACCAAATATCTTAATCTTTAAAATTAACCTTTATTATTTAGAAATTTTTTACTTAAGTTTACTATATATTTAGAAACATAGATATAATTATCTAAAGTTACCCTCTAATACCAAAGGTCATGTTAAATTTTTTTAAAATATTTTGAAAATATAACTAATTGAGGACAAATAAAATTAAGTTTGTTTTTTTTAAATAAATTTCTCTTCCCCCCGAAACTTAAATTTTTTTAGATTTTAAATGAAGAACTTAAAAATTAAGGGTTAAAGAAAACATTTAATACATAAAAAAAGACATACTTATTGAAGGTTCTGATTTGAAAGTTAACTCTGAAATATTGCGCTAATATGAAAAGTGATCCAACTTTTTGTTGCGATAGATTATGTAAAATTTAATTAAATATAATCAATTAATATTCAGATTCTACTCAAGTATATGTATTGCTATCAAGTAATAATGGACTTTCTATTTAAACCCAAAATTTCGATCCTACGGGGAAGGTTTAAATTGGAAATATCAAATTTGCTAGGAAATTCACCGAAAATCAATTGAAATCATTGTCACTTATTTCAATTGTTGAGATGTAATAAAAATTAAATTTATAAACTATTATCAAATCAAATATGCAAAATTTAAAACAGTAAATACTAATCTATTAACTATGTTTATGTAACGGAGATTCTTATGTGAAAAAACATCCTTCCCACTACAATGGAGCTATGGTAAAATGAGATGAGATAAATGTTCATAATATGTATTGTGCCAAAAAGGAGCAATTTTAATTCTCTACCCTGATACAGTGCATAGAAAATCATTAGCTAATCTCAGTCTTTAGTCCCTAAATCCGTGGCTAGGCAAGGAGGATACTGACTCCCACTCTAGAGCTCCCACTTCCCTTCACCTGAAGGCTAGCTTTTGCTTCAGTTTTTAAACACTAAGACTGAATTGAAGATTTAAGTCTGTCACCCTAAAGGTTCTCCAATTCTACACCCAACAAAGAATATTTTCCTATCCTAAAGGTTCTCCAATTCTACACCCAACAAAGAATATTTTCCTATTTATTTGCACTTAATTCGATAAATGATGTTCTCCTTCATGAAATCAAATGAAGATTCTCCAATTCTACACCCAAAAAAGAATATTTCCCTATTTATTTACACTTAATTTCTTAAACAAATTTCTCCTTCATGAAATCAAATGTGACCTTTATTTGCACTTAATTCCATGAACGAAATATTCCTTCATGGACTTAAATGTGATTCTCACTTTGTTGTTAAACTCATACTTCATTTCCCTGGATCATATGTTTCACAACACATTTTAACAATTCAATTGGCTAGATCAAAAAGTAAATTAATTTCAGAGTTAAAAATTATCAAAATTTATTTTATAATTTAATATTGGCACATTTATATTATCTCTTTATTTCATCATATCTCAGAGTAGGGAGAAAGATAAAGGGAACTACTCAGACTTCATGAGAAAGAAATAGTAAAACACAAATTTTATATATAAAATAAAGTTCATACAACACAGATAAACAAACAATACTTATCTTAAAACTCTTTCTCAAAGCAAATCATTTGTAGCCTTCTTAGAAATACAGGAAGAAGATATCTCTCACTTTTCTCCTTCTCAAACACTCTTACAGAAAGTTTGACACTAAATCTCATCATAAAAATTGTAAACTATGAAAGCAAAATCACTAATTGACTCCAATATGGAAGTGGAATGGAATGACGTGTTGCGAACGATGAAATAGGGCAGTGAAAACGTAGAGGAGCTCTTTTTCTGATGAAATTCGGCCTCAAATAGAGCCCAAGGTCGGTTCTCCAAGAGGCACCTCCAAAAACTCTTCAAAAAATCATCCAAATACATCAAACCTTCTAAAAACGGGGTTTGCACCTTCTTTGGCGCTGTTGGCGCTGAGTAAAAAATCTCCGCGTTAATTTGTTTTGCACTGTTGTCACTGCACTCGGCGCTGCCAGAGCTGAGCATTTCTTCAAAAATGTCTTTTTGACTCCAAATTTCATCCTTTTTGCTTTCTTTTTGCTTTAAGCCCTAAAAATCAATAACCTGTAAGAAAAAATCAAAATAACTTTATTAAAGTGCAATATCATAAAAAATAGATCAACAACCTGCAAGAAAACATCAAAATACCTTCCATTAAAGTGAAATATCACCAAAAATAGGTATAAAATATGGGTCTTAAAAATAGCATATATTTTTGGTGTATCAAAATCCCCAAACTTACATGTTACTTGTCCTCAAGTAACTCCATTACTATATAAAAAATATAACTTATGATAAAAACCTTAACTTTTAGGCTTCCATATTTTGGTTCTCCAAATATAATAGTATAACTTAAGAAAAATTCAAAACAACTCCAGTTAATACTAAATGTGTAAAGATATTCAATAATTAAGTCTAATGTTTCTTATCCTCTATTTCTTTCAAGAAAAACTGCAATTTGTTATATTTAAGTCACTTAGCAAATTCATATAAAAAAGAACTTCATATAAATTTATTAATAATTAAGTTAACATTCAATTAAAAGGTTTAGAAAATGTGTTCAAGTCTTTTTCCTTAAGTTGATTCAAGTGAAGCCNAACATCACTTAAGAAAAGTTTAAAATAACTCCAGTTAATACTAAAGGTATAAGAATATCTAGTAAGAAAGTCAAAGATTTTTTATTATCTATTCTTTTCATGGAAAATTACAACTTATCCATATTAAAGCCACTTAGAATATCCATATAAGAAAAAACTTCATGAAACTTTACTAGTAAATATGTTAATATTAAAATATAAGCTTAGAAAATGCAGCCAAGCCTTCTTCTTTAAGTTGATTCAAGTGAAGCCAATTTTTAATTAGTCCTCTCCTCAAGCTTCTCCTCACATCTTTTTTTTTCTTTTCAGGATCATTTTCAATCCTTTTTTATTTTTTTTTGAGGATTACTATATCTGGATAGCCTTTAATGATTTTGAACTTCACTCTCTCCTTCTTAAAGTTAAGAAAACTTCACATTCTTTACTTAATACATTTATATCAGCTTAACAATTTTTCATAAAGTTTTATTCTTTTCTTCTTACATGAATCTCTTAAGATTTTTAATACTTCAAAAATACAAATTCCTTTACTAAAAATAGAAAAACATAGTCTTATTCTATCATACCAAATAATCTTAATCTCTAAAATTAACCTTGTTATTTAAAAATTTTACTTAAGTTTACTATATATTTAGAAACATAAATATAATTATCTAAAGTTACCCTCTAATACCAAAGGTCATGTTAAATTTTTTAAAAATATTTTGAAAATATAACTAATTGAGGACAAATAAAATTAAGTTTGTTTTCTTTAAAAGGAATTTCTCTTCCTGCCGAAACTTAAATTTTTAAGATTTTAAATGAAGAACTTAAAAATTAAGGGTTAAAGAAAACTTTTAATACATAAAAAAAGACATACTTATTGAAGGTTCTGATTTGAAAGTTAACTCTGAAATATTGCAGATGCTAATATGAAAAGTGATCTGACTTTTTGTTGCGATAGATTATGTAAAATTTAATTAAATATAATCAATTAATATTCAGATTCTACTCAAGTATATGTATTGTTATCAAGTAATAATGGACTTTCTATTTAAACCCCAAATTTCGATCCTACGGGGAAGGTTTAAATTGGAAATATCAAATTTGCTAGGAAATTCACAGAAAATCAATTGAAATCACTGTCACTTGTTTAAATTAGAAATGATAAATTTGCTAAGAAATTCACAGAAAGTCAATTGAAATCACTGTCACTAATTTCCTTGAGATGTAATCAAAATTAAATTTATAAACTATTATCAAATCAAATATGCAAAATTTAAAACAGTAAATACTAATCTATTAACTATATTTTTGTAACGGAGATTCTTACGTGAAAAAATATCCTTCCCACTACAATGGGGCTATGGTAAAATGAAATGAGATAAATGTTCATAATATGTATTGTGCCAAAAAGGAGCAATTTTAAATACAGTGCATAGAAAATCATTAGCTAATCTCAGTGTTTAGTCCCTAAATCCGTGGCTAGGCAAGGAGGATACTGACTCCCACTCCAGAGCTCCCACTTCCCTTCACCCGAAGGCTAGCTTTCGCTTCAGTTTTTAAACACTAAGACTGAATTGAAGATTTAAGTCTGTCACCCTAAAGGTTCTCTAATTCTACACCCAACAAAGAATATTTTCCTATTTATTTGCACTTAATTCGATAAATGATGTTCTCCTTCATGGAATCAAATATGATCCTTACTCTATTGTAGAACTCATACTCCATTTCCTGGATCATATGTTTCACAATACATTTTAACAATTCAATTGGCTAGATCAAAAAGTAAATTAAGTTCAGAGTTAAAAAGTTATCACAATTTATTTTATAATTTAATATTGGCACATTTATATTATCTCTTTATTTCATCATATCTCAGAGTAGGGAAAAAGATAAAGGGAACTACTCAAACTTCATGAGAAAGAAATAGNTACCTGTTGGAGATTCTGATTTTTGAACATAAATTTTGAAAATACTGTAGGTGCTAAAATGAAAACTACAAGACTAAAAATATTAAATTGCACATACTACATATAAAATTTGCTGAGAAAGAGCTAATTACAAAACAGAACAAAATGTTGAAAATAACAACAGAACTAAACTAAATTCTAGAAATGAAAACAGTCTTCCACATTATAGTTTCACATAACATAACAAATAAAGTCTAAATGATATCATAACACAAACAATACAATCACACAATACAAATACAAACAAACAAACAAACAAAAAGATCACTAGTCCATATCATCTTCATCTTCATCTTCATCTACATCCAACTTCTACTGGTGATATGGAGTAAACACAGAGTGAACAAGGAACTGAACTGAATGTTCTCCCCTCTGGTATATAACTAAAGCATCATCATAAGCAGCATCATGCTCAAATTTTTGCTAAATCAAATCATCAATGTGACATTTCTAGCTTCCATATTATGCATCCTATAATCCATCCTCAAAATATCTCCCTATTGTATCATCATCTGATACAAACGTTCTCCATTGCTGGGGTCACTAGAAGTAGGTCCATGAGAGGTAGAAGGAATATCCCTACAAGTAGAAAGAATATCTCTAGCCTTACTGCCAGATCTCCAGTCAACATGAGATTCATATGTCTTGATGTTTGCAGGCCCAATAGGTCTCTGAGGCTCAATCCACTCCTCATTAGGTCTAAAATCAACTCATGCCTGCTCACAAAGTGTGTAAATAAGAGCAGGGTGTGCCAATCTACCAGAAGTCTCTCCCAAAGCAATAGATCGAGTGTTCATATAAATAATATAGCCCACATTTATGTCCATAACTTGCTGAATATAGTAGTTCAGGATGACTCTATCTTTGGTCACCTCACTATGATGGTTCGTCAGAATCATTCTTCCAGAAATTAAATAATGTCAGGCCTTAGATACTACATTTAAACTAGTACGGGGAATATTAAATTTAACTACATTTTTTATTTTCCAAGCCCCTTTCTCAATAGTCAAAAAAGAAATAACTTCATCTAAAGCCTGATTTATAACAGATAAAGAATGATACTGGGCATCTATACACATCTTCTACAGAATAAAACTCATTTATTTTATTTGGAGTAAATTCTACCCTTTTTCCATGAACAATTACATAATTATTAGAAGCTTCAAGAAGGTTGGCATAAAATTCCAATACAATCCCAGCTCTCGCATCGGCAGTAAAATAGCAAAAGTTTTCCCATTTCCGAACAATAATAAAAAATTCAACTTCTCCTCCAGAATTTTTAGAACCTTGGTCCTAAATTACTTTCTTATTTTCTTGAAAACTATGAAATCGAGCACTGACTCTAAAGCTAACAAATTTTTGTTTGTCATATTCTACTATTCTTTTGCTCGATCTAGGTGCAATAGGAAATCTAAAAAATTTTGAAAAATCTGAATAAAATCTAAAATTTCGAAAATCAAAATGTAAAATATTTTAAACTT
This sequence comes from Phalaenopsis hybrid cultivar, assembly GCA_002079205.1. Classification (NCBI taxonomy): domain Eukaryota; kingdom Viridiplantae; phylum Streptophyta; class Magnoliopsida; order Asparagales; family Orchidaceae; genus Phalaenopsis; species Phalaenopsis hybrid cultivar. The sequence goes on along the minus strand of JXCR01097612.1, from coordinate 32,217 downwards.
CAAATCACTATATAAGAGTTCATCACCAAAGAATTTTCTAAAAAAATTTCTCAAAAAATTTTTCATATTTTTGGATCTATGCAATGTGAGATAAATCCTTGGTGAAAATAAAAAAAAATTTAGTTTAAAGTGTAGCTCTTACCTAGAGAAGATGAAATCCAAAGACTTTTAGCCTCTAAATTGCCTCAAATCCGACCAAAAGCAAGCCCTAGCCGCCCAAACTGAAGGTTGAAGATGACTTAAGCGTAAAAATGTTGGCCACAGTAAAAATTGTGAATTTTTAGGGGTTAAAATTTGCTGTCAGGTCGAGGGCGCCGTCGGCGCCGATTCCAGCACCGTTGATGCTTAAGGCCCGAAAATTTCATATTTTGAATTTTTTTAATTTTTAATTTCCTATCGACTTGCTCTAAAATTTTTAGTATTTTAGAAACAAATTTTTATCTAACAATAATTCACAAAACAAAATATTTCACCAACACAAATTTTCACAAACAACAACAAACTAACTTTTATATATGAAAGTACACTTTTTACAAGCACAATTTTTTAATTACACAATCACACTTATTAAACAAACTAATTTTAAATCAGCGTCAAAATCAAGCCACATCACTCAACTCTGTCACAAAACTATACACGCAATCAAAGTTCAGAATTCTAAAGCAAAAAAAAAAAAAACCAAACCAAACCAAATTAAATCCACATAGTTACACTAAATATATATAATATTCTAAATAAGATAAAGAATTTAAAGTCTTCAATTATTACGCCTCTACTTCAGTGCTTTCTCCTTCTCTGATATCTCTCATAGATTGGTAATGAACATATAAGTTGTAGAAGGATCGGTACGAGAATTGTTCTGTCGAATTTTCGTTGATCCACCCATTTTCTTTAAACATCCGAACTAATCCTGCTTCAAAAGTTCCAGTATGATCAAAATTTTCTTTCATTCTTCAATCTTGGTGATCAAAAAGATATTTAACATCTCTTACTGCATTCATAATACTCTGAAGTTCCCTTTCAATTTTTTTCAATTTTTTTTCAAAGCAAGCAAACTTCCAACTGTTGGTGGTATTAATGGAGTTGAAGCATGTGAAGATTGATCTGTGATGGCTTATAATACTTCATTTCCAATTCCACAATAATTCTCATTTATAGATTCATAGGCTCCCACGGTAATAAAATCTTTTCCCAACTTTCATATGGAACTTGGGCTTGACTGCAAATCAAAAAGATGGTAGATGGATGCCCAAGTCCATAAAAGGGTCCATTAGTAAGGATACCCATAATAGATTTAAATATAATAGACCCTATATCAATGGGTTATTCTGTTTGAATGCAATAATTAAAAATAACACATTCTTTGGTGACTCTACTAATTTTCATAGTAAGGAGTAATTTTGCAGCAATAAAGAAATGTCATTGCTTCAAAATTGGATTAAGTAATGAAGTGGAGAAACTAACATATACTTCATCTCGTATCTCCCACATTTCACTTTCATTCATTAGAAGATTATACACGTCTTGCATCAAATCTCGTGTAGGAATCAAAATTTGTATAATGATAGATTATAATGTTGTCTATCATATACATTTCATTAATCATTGCAGAAGTAAATGGTACAACCTTACCTCATACGAAGACAACACCTTGAGTAATTCCATGTAAGTTTGTATAAAACTTTTTCACCATAGGTATGACAACCGCAAGCGTAGTGTAACACAAAACTTCCCAACGCCTTTGCAGAATGATTTTATTAATCGAACCAGTAGGATTGATCACTCCATGATTAACAAATCCTCTTTCCTTGATCAATCTTCTCTTCGTAATAACTTTATTGTATAATCGCTGCGCGTCAAAACTAATAAACTTTCTTTTGTTGAAAACTCCATACCTCAAAGTATTTCTGGATTTGAAAGCCATGGAATCAAAAAATAAGAAGTTACTAGGCATCCAAGGATGTTTCTAGGCCTTTTTAAACTCATCCCGATGATTATTATGAAGTGAAATTGCGCCAGAACCCGCCAAAAGTCATCTAAAAATGTCCAACCGCACTCGGCGCTATCGATGCTTCTGATTAGTGCTGCCGGCGCTGATGTCCGTTTTCTAGGGCGCCGTCGGCGCCCATTCTGACGCTGCCGACACTAGTGGCCAAAATTGTGATTTTCATTTTTTTATTCAATTCGATTACAAATTTTCCTCTAATACCAATATTTGACTTAATTTATAATAAATTTAATTGTGTAGGATTATTATCTACTAATATATAAGACACTTAACAAACTAAATAGTAATACATAATAATATAAGTATGGGTT
>JXCR01097600.1:9863-23840 GCA_002079205.1 Phalaenopsis hybrid cultivar | reverse complement strand
CTTGAACCTAGACCAAACACACAAATTTGGTTACTTGGGTAGCTTATGCAGGTTTTTTTTCGTGGATGTTTAGGTCAAGATGTCTCAATCCAATTCTATTTAGATGTGCACTCTTGATCTATCACATGAGGTTCACCTCACATAAGCTCTTCATGTTCTTTCTTCAATTTATCTACCTAGTCACCATCTTATTTCTCTCTTTTTTGATCCCTCGTATTCTTAGAATTATCTGACGAGTCAATTAAGAAGGTTCATTGGAAAAGGAATCTTATGATGATGATTAGACAGGTTGGTGACTCTGACTTTACAGAAAGAACTGAAACATAAAACATACCCTAAATCTTAGATGAAGTAATGATAAATAATAAATTCACTCATCCTTAGGTTTTTATTAAGATAATAATTCATAAAAATTCATTCTATGATGGAAAACATTCTATTTTTCATAATGTTAGTTGAGGATACATTATTATGAATTTTGTTAGTATATATAATCAAATTATAAACATTTATATAAAATTATCAGCCAAAGTTTATTTTTACAACTTGAGAAGATTAGATATGCTAGAAACCACACTATTATGAACATATCAAGAATTATAAATTCCCACACAAGTTCACCTCAAGATTCAATCGCAATAAAAACCAATTGAACTTTTAATGTGCCTTCAATATTTAAGGTTGGAACTTAGTATTTAGTGGATACTCACAATCCTTTATAAAGATCCAACACCCTATCAATGAATTTGGTTATTTTACTCAATGCAATTAAGCATAGAAAGTGCCACATCACATTTGACGACTTGGAAATCATGGGAGAACTTTGAATGATATTCTTGACCAACTTTCCAACAACCCAAGAACATTCAAAGGCATCATAACACATTCAATGCAAAAATATGTCATAATTAAACTATTTTCCATTCCCTAATGTTTTTCAAAATGAAAAATATTTCAAGGCCATTCATTTATTTATATATATTGTTGCCCTTTCACCACCACTTAGTAGCCACATTATATATCTCTCACATATTTCCTTGAAAAAATACGTAAGAAAATGTGCTCCAAAGATGAAACAAAAAAGATAAATTTTTCAACACTTTTATTTTCTTTTTTCTTATTTGTTTTACCTAACCAAGAAAATTTATTGTTTATCACTTACAATATTCTTCTTCACTCACTTTCACCGTGTAATGGCTAGCTATTCGCCATGATTTGCCTTCTACCTCACAAAAGATTCACATCCAAACATGAATAAAGCCAGCATCAACCTTTCAGAACTTATTAATTACTTCACATATTTAAGTTTTGTTATCCATTCTTTACTCAAAAAATTTAGCACTAATATCATCATAAATGAGCCACACCATTATTTTCAAACCTATTTTGGATTTTATAAAGTAACATGAATTTTGGTTGCAACCAATCATAATAATTTGAAATTACTTCTATTAATCTTATAAAATTTTCTTTATTCCACAATAACGAGAAAAAAAAGTTAGCATTGCGGTGAAACCAATAAATGAGTGAATTTTTAAGATTTTGAAGCATATCGTAAGTCATGGGTGACGTGATGATAAATAAAATTTGTTTCGTGCAAGATTATTGACCATAATGTTTGATTTGGTTAATGACCCTAATATCATAACATAAGTGCAATGTGATCAAATATTAGCCCATAATCCTTAAAATGTTGTCTAATTTAAAGAAGTTGTGGACACAATTAGCTTTAGCAACATACTTAGCCTATATGATGGACAACATAATATAACTTAATTTTTTTACTCACTCAAGATAATAGTGATAGTCTTAAGAATTAATGTGTATGGGTGCTCATTCAATTAAATATAAGCACTAAATAGTTTGCTTTGGAATAACTTATCAGCTCAAATGGTAACTCATTTCTAAGCTGTATTGCCCTAGCTTTAGTGAACTTATTAATATTTGAATATTCTCTAAACACTATCAAATTGGACTCCTTGGTTCCATTATTTTTTTACTTGTATCTTTATCTAATTTTATTGTTGGGATCAAGGGTACTATATTTGAAAATTTTCATGTTAAATCATTTAATTAAGTTATTGATATATCTCATTTGGTATAAAAAGATTCATTTACTTTTTTGCCTGAATTATAAGCTAAGAAAGTATGTGAGTTATCGTGTCAGACTTATCCTAAATTTCATGCTTATAAGATTTTATTAATTTATGATATATAAATTTTATGCAGCTCTAAATTCTACATCATGTACACGAGTTTAAGTTAATACAATACCATCCTTGAATTTTTTGATAGAAAGATTGGTGCTAGTTTTACCTTCATTGAAACCCAAACTAACCAAGCAAAGTACTCAAGAGGCCATGCTTAGTGGGCCAATTGCTAAAGTCATAAAAACTTGAATTTAGATAAATTTTTTATAGTTGTTTGTTGAATCATGATTATGCCTCTAAACATGGCCTTTTAGGAAAGGGGGCTTAGCACCATTATGTGCTAAGTCCATATGATTGAAATAATTGTGTTGCTTATGGTATATTTTCAATAACTACATTTGTTTTACAAGTATGTGTTGAAGGGGATATATCCTATTAGGAGATAAAATGTCCGAACCATGCAAAGAGTTTTGTAATTTCTCACTTATGATCTATTATAATATCTGAAGTAGTATATCACTTTGAGAGGCAAAAATACAAGCTTATTATGGATCTAATCGTGATGTGATTATTTCACTACTCTGGAGGTCTACATATTGGAAGAATTTTCACTACCTTAAACATATATGATTGGCTTTTTATTAATCTAAAAATTGACATGCAAAAAAAGAAAAGCATCTTTAGTTAATTGTATGCCGAAAAGGGTTAAACTCCTAAGGAAACTCTTGATTAAAGCAGTTTTGACATTTCTGTAGATCATAAAAATTGAATTCATGGACATTATTTTTAATTTTAAGTGGGATTGACTCAAACTGGAATAATTCTTGTTGGAAGCCAATGGAAGAAGAATAAGGAAAATTAGATATTCAGAGACCCAATGATTCTAACAAACTATCATATTATTCCCTAAAATGATGATCACATCTCAAACATACTTTTCTATGGAATTGGCTTCTTGCCAAATTTTAAAGGGATACTTGCACCCATATCACATAATTCTTAATATTTACATATCTTACACCCTACTTTCTTATTTACATATGTAACACTTATATCTTTAATATCACATTTAAAATATAGTATCTCTTTTCTCCATAGGTTATAACACCAAAGTGTTATTAATGTAAATCACAACCTTTAGATGCTACATATGTAAAAATATAACAATTGTGTTGTTTGTACATAAATATCCCAATTTAAAAAAATCACCCTTTTTATATATACATACAAACATATAGTGCCGCAAGTTGTGGCCTGTTGGTTGGCGGGATTCACTGTAAGTCCCCTCAGGTCACCGGTTCGATCCTTAGTGGGATTGGNGGGATACTTGCACCCATATCACATAATTCTTAATATTTACATATCTTACACCCTACTTTCTTATTTACATATAACACTTATATCTTTAATATCACATGTAAAATATAGTATCTCTTTTCTCCATAGATTATAACACCAAAGTGTTATTAATGTAAATCACAACCTTTAGATGCTACATATGTAAAAATATAACAATTGTGTTGTTTGTACATAAATATCCCAATTTAAAAAAATCACCCTTTTTATATATACATACAAACATATAGTGCCGCAAGTTGTGGCCTGTTGGTTGACGGGATTCACTGTAAGTCCCCTCAGGTCACCGGTTCGATCCTTAGTGGGATTGAGTTCTCAAATATTTAGGCACATGACATGAGCTCTCATCATGAGGTCTAGCGCATGAAAAATCGTTATTTGAGTCTCTATCAAAATACCGATTTCCTTTAAAACATGAATAATATATATATATATATATATATAATATAATATAATAATAATATAATTTTAATTATTTGTATATCATGTTAAATTTATTATTTTTATTTATAACAGTTGACGTGATATCATGGAGAAAAAAAGACCCAATAATCGAATTAAGCAAATTAATTAGGCGATAATGGAAAGGAAAACCTTCCCCTGCTTTGACATTCTTCCTCTCGCTCCATTTTCGGAGTGATGTCATCTCTTTCCTTTTCCCTCCGTCACTTTTCGCTCCAACTCCCTCAAAACCCTAACCCTAAACCCTTTCAATCAATCTACAAAACCCTATTTCTCTCCCGCTGTTCCTTCTCGTTCAATCGTCTCGCTCCTCTGTCATCCTCACAACTCCTCATGCCCCACTCGCATTCTCAGCAGCAGAAATCAGATTCATCTTCTGGTTCCAATCCTTCTNTAAACCCTTTCAATCAATCTACAAAACCCTATTTCTCTCCCGCTGTTCCTTCTCGTTCAATCGTCTCGCTCCCCTGTCATCCTCACAACTCCTCACACGCCACTCGCATTCTCAGCAGCAGAAATCAGATTCCTCTTCTGGTTCCAATCCTTACCCCGATGAAGATATTACGAGACTCCTTCCGCCGGCACTTCGTGAAATTGTATCGCTCTTCCAGTCGGTTGGCGATGACCCCAAGGCCAAGTATCAACAGCTACTTCACTACGGTTCACAGCTTCCAGCGCTCGATCCACGCTTCAAGAACAACGATTATCGGGTTCGCGGCTGCGTTTCCCAAGTCTGGGTTCGCGCTTTTCCGGATCCTGCTGATCCCGCCGCAGTACGTTTCGAAGCTGATTCCGATTCTGCTCTCACGAAAGGCCTAGCTGCCCTGCTGGTGTTCGGTCTTTCTGGATCACCGGCCTCAGTGATTGCCAGTGTGCCACCGGAATTCATCCTTATGCTTGGATTGAGACAGAGTTTAACCCCTTCGAGAAACAATGGGTTTCTTAATATGCTGCTTCTCATGCAGAAGAAGGCTCAGGAGATTCAGTGTTTGGGAGAAGAGATTGATTTTGATGATGAAGAGAAGAACTTGACGACCAATGTGAATGGATGGAGACCTTTGGATTACGCTGAATCCAAGAAGATAATTGATGGTTCTAGGCCGGGAGCAGATGAAACTTCAATTTCAATGGACAGAGATGTGAACATTGAAATTGGGACTGTTGATGAAGAAGGTATTGCCTCGGAGGACAAGTTTGATGAAGGGATTGATAACGGTTGGCATGTAAATGATGGAGATGTTGATGGTGATCTTTCAAGTTTGAGTGGTGTGGGTGAAACAAGAAGGGAGAGGATTTGGAAGCTTTTGGAGAGGGCCCTTTCCCCTGTAGAATTGGATGTGGATGATATATCTCATCTTCATGCTGGGCATGCAGGTATAGGGGGTAGTAGAAGTGGTGAGACCCATTTTAATGTGAGAGTGGTCTCAGAGGAGTTTGAAGGAAAGAGTATGGTGAAGAGGCATCGTCTTGTTTATGATTTGCTGCAAGATGAGATGCAAAGTGGATTGCATTCGCTATCTATTGTGGCCAAGACTCCATCTGAAATTAAAGGCCCCATCTGAATATATGACAAATGAAGGTTCTTTTCTTTATTTTTCCTGTTTTTAATTTTTTCTGGTTGAGCATACAATAATATGATTTAAAAATACTGTTGTTGTTGTTGTATTCTTGTTTGTAGAACTCATCTTGCTTTCTTTGTTGTGAATTAGAAATTATTTCCAAATGTATCGCAAAGATATCGTTTTTTGTTCTGCTAATCAGAGATTCATTGCTGCTTTTGTATCAAACTTAGCATATTAAAATTGCTTCTCTCGTATACGTTATCTTTTATTAAAATAGGGATCATAGAAGATAATCTACTTTTTAGGTGTTACGGAAAACTTTTTTTGTTGTTTTAATTGAATGGACTTTTGCTTTTATTTATTATACATTTATACTTAGAATGCATGTTTACCTAGAATGCAACTTAAATGTTAAACTACGTGGTTATAAATGCATGGTTTGACAAAAAAAAAAAAGTTCAAAAAAACTGCTGGAGATAAGACAAAGAACACCTCAGAAGGCATGTGTCATTTCATAATAGATTATTTCTTTATTGTCCAAATCTGGCATTCTGAATCTTATCTTATCCCATCTTATGCAAAGGCTTCCCCAAACTGCTTGAATTTACCTTCATACTATTTTGAGGATGTACAGTTGTCTTTATAAGACACTGTTATTATTCTTTCATGATAAGATTTACTTAGACCTGAAGCTGCACTTTTATCATAGCTAAATTGAATATTTAACAATTAAATCCAAAAAAATATAAAACTAATCGTACTACATGCCTAATATATCAAAACTTGTTAAAGCAAAGAAATTCTTATGGGAAAAAAATATAGAGGGAATATCAACACCTTGGCAAGGATCCAATAATGAAATTCAATTAAGAAATTATGTCTTTGCTGTCTATGTTGGTCATTTTGAATCCCATCTTATGTGAATAATAGCCCAAAATTCTTCATATTTACATCATACCTTTTTTAGAGTTTTATATATTATCAGAATGTACTTTAAAATGGAACTTAGGTGGTTTGGACGTGTACAATGATGGGTAGAAAATAGAAACATTAGACAAGAATTTAATACTAATGCTGGAGGATTCAATAAGAAAAGTGATAGACCTTAGGTAATTTGGATAGAAGTTATTCAAAGTTATTTATAAAAAATATGTTTATCACCTTAGGAAACACTCAACAAGCATGAATAGAAAATTGTCTGATAATGTTGAACTTAAAATAATTGAGAGAAGGGTAATGATGATGGAAAATGGTTGAATGCAACTTTCTAATAAAATTGTTTTGGCTGCTTGGACAAGTATAAAATCAAAATATACATTATCTCAAACAATAATTCTCAAAACCTACATTAGAGTCTAAAGGTTTTCATTTGAGTAGATCTAAAATTGAATACATGGAATGTAATTTTAGTAATAGTAGCTCTAGTAGTAGAGTTGTAATACTTGGTGATCAAGTCATTAAAAAGAGTAAATATTTTAGATATCTCGGATCTATTGTTTAAAGTTATGGTGATATTAGATGTGGATGTTATTAGTAGAATTCAATTTGGATGATTGAAGTGAAGAAATGCATCAGTCCTATTGTGTGATAGAAAGTACCGTTTAGACTTGAAGTAAAATTTTATAAGATGGTGGTAAGACCTGCAATGCTTTAAGGCGCAGAGTGTTGACTTGTAAAACAAAAGCTTAAAATTAATTTAAGCGCGCTAAGATTAAAATGTTCAGGTGGATGAGTGGTCTTATACTAATAGACAAAATGTGAAACAAATATATCAGTAAAAGGGTTAGAGTAGCTCCAATGACAAATAAGATTAGAAAGAGTCATCTTAGATGGTTTGGTCACATTAAACGTCGACCATCTGATGACCCTGTTATGATAATAGTTGTTTTTGATTTCACTTATGCTACGAAAGGTAGAGGCAAACCTAAAAGGATTTAGGTATGTTGTATAAAAAATGATCTTAATTTATTAAAGTAAAATATGGCACTCAATAGGACACAACAGAGAAAAAAATGATTCATGTAGCCGACACCACTTAGTGGGATAAAAATTTATTGTTGTTGCTATCAACAATTTTCTAGAAACTCATCTTAAATTTATCAAAAGGATAAAAAATAAAGAGGCATAAATTTTTCAATCAACCCCAAATTTGCTCAATAGATGCAAGTAAGTTTAGATGTATTGTGATTGCCAATGATATGGCTATTAGTTAAAATGAATCAAATGAAGAGGAGGATCAATTCAAGTGAAGAGAGAGGATTAGATTAAACAAGTCTTGCTTGACGATAACAATATGCTCTTTAATATAGCCCCTTTTTACACTTGCATAAGAAGTTACACTTTTAATAAAGTTTTAGGGATGTGAGACTCTTCTCGATTAGTTACATCAAACACATCAAGTCTTCTTTCAAAATTCCACTAAATTAATCACTGTAGTTTGATGTACAAAACATTAAGACATAAACAAATGTTTTTATGCAATATTTAAAAAGATAAAATCGGGAACTAAAGTGTTTTATGTTAGTGAGGTGTGGTGTAAATCTCAAGGTGTAAGTCTCATAATAAAAAGAAAGTTTAAAACTTAAAATATCTTAAAAATATGTCATGCATTATTTATTTATTGATTTAATTTATGATCATAAATACATGAACTATAAATCTTAATTTTAAATGTTAAGAAGTGTTGGAAACTTTTATTACAGTTAATAAGGCTTAACCACGCAAGTTGTCCTAGTAATGTTCTAATCCCTTATCTAGGATGTATTCTCCTACTAGCAATATGTTTATTTCACCAGGTAAATGTGTGTTAACCTATTTGTTATTCTATTGACCTTTAAGAAGTCCTAGATCGGTAGAAGTTTTAACTTCCTAATTAGCTCGATCATGAGTAAACTAAGATCAGAAGGTTAACATCAATGTATAAATTAAAAAAACATAGAAAAAACGTCTAGGAAAAGCTCAAGGATAAAACATTAAACGAATTACATGTCTTGCATCATAGGAGCATGAAGAAGATATAGCTACTATGCATGAGGAAAGAAAATAGAAAAATATTCATTGAAAACAATAAAAAAACATTGTAAGAAGGTACATAAAATTCAAACTCAAGCTAATTGATCTTGGTAATACATCACAATCTTCTCCGCACAACACAAGTTCTTCGTCAATCTCCCTCGTACAAGTTCACACAGATCCTTCCTCTCAACTCTCATCGAACTCTCACAAAGACCAAACTGTACAAGTTCTCCCAAGGAAAATTCAAGAGAACTCAAGGGCATACAAGATTCTCCTCAAAACCAGGTGGAAAAGAGGACTCATAATAACTAAGCATGCTTTAAGGTTTAAATGCATGAACATATATGCTTGAAGCCTCAAATCCACGCACAAAACCTTCCAATTTGATCAAACTACGGAACGGGCTTTTGGTGGACAGAGGTCATGGTGCGGGCACACTCCCTTCGTAGTCTGGGGGTGTCACAGTCTCAGGAGGCAAGCACGGGTGACGCAGGGCTGTCGGGCTCTCGATCGAGCAGCGCGAGTGTGCAACTAGTAGACTCGGGGGTGTCGATCTCTCAGGAATGCGGTGTGGGTGCGCTGCCTTATGGCACAAAGTTGGCTTAGATAATGTTGCTACTCGGATCCTTTTAACTCTTTGACGCTTGCTCCACATCTATATAATGTAAAACATAATAAAAACACTTTTTTCAAGCATAAAATCATCATGATACGAAAACAAAACATGAAATTTATAAGAGAAAAATCACATATTTGATTCACATCAATTCTTCCAAACTTATTAATTGCTTTCAAGTAATTTCATAACTTAAACTTAGACTTATTTAACTAATTTTGATAACTCTCTTATGGGACTTTCTAATTTTTTTAACAAGGTTATATAATTCATAATAAAAGATGGACAAATATTATTTTAAAGTTGAATTTTTATTATTCTCTACTAAACTAGCCTTTCTTTAATTTACTTCATTACGAGCTGAAGCATATCTAAGCACTTAATCTAGTGTGATTAAAATATTTTCATTATTTAGAGATATTTTTAAGTTAATTAATCAACAACCAAACACCCCAAAATCACTTAACTTTTTATTGAATGTAATATTTAAGAATTTCATTAAAAAGCTTTAAGTTTTATTAATTAGGAAAAGATTTAGACACGGACTTTTGATTTTCATGCGAAATCTCAAGCTTCTTCTCAATAGACTGACCACTTGTTTTTTTTTCTTCTCTCTCATTTTGAATCAGGGCTTTGCATAATTTTTCTTTTCTTCTTTTTAGCCCAAAATTGTTAAGATTTTACTAAAAATTATTATATCTGATTAAACATATTTTCCAAGGATTTTGAATATATAATCTGCCCTAATTGATAATTCTCAATTATTTCTTAATCTGAATTCCAAAATATTTAAGCTGAAGATTTAAAGGCTTAATTGTTTCTGGCTAATTATTTGCATTTTCTATTACACCTTTTTAATTGTGTTGTGACTTTTCAGGCTTCTGGTTGAAGAAGTAATTAAAATGAAGATCTAAAGTATTAGGAAATCAATTCTAATCTCTCATTTAATGAACATTCACATAATCATATTTTACAAAATAATTATTCTTTTTAATTCACCAGTAATCCTATCACGAGTCATTACTCAAAAGTCAAGTTTACAACTTAGATATGCACATCATAGAAAAAATTATAGAGTTTAGTGCAACCTATCTTAGTCCGGTCTCTAAACAAACTCTACATGCAATCTTCAAATCAAAGCACTCACAAATCAAATTCAAAGCAAATTCAAAACAAACAATATAAAACACACTCGAATTAATGAATAACGCTTGGGTTGCCTCCTAAGTAACGTTTAGTTTAACGTCCTCAGCCCATTAAATCAATTCTAAGGTGCTTCTCCATTATCAAATTGTCTTTTATGTAATCTTTGATCAATCTTCCCAAATTTTAACGCTGGTGCAGGATTGCCTAAGTTATCAAATCTTATTTCTCCCCTTGAATTTTTCAGAATACCCTTGTTTATAATTTTTTGTAATATCTCTAGTTTAATTTGACAACACTTTTTTGAAGGCTATATAAGGGGTTGTATGTGATTGTAAATCCTAAAGGCTATCTCTGGATCCAATGTTCTTCGTTGCTGTGCCTCTTGTAACTCACTCAACTCAGTAGGCATCATGATGGGCACCATGAGGCTTCTCTCAGAAGGGCTGGGGGATGCTTAAGGAGAACTTCCACTTCAAACCCAGAAGATTTTTCTATGGACGAAACTACAGGTTGGGTGTGGCTAATATGGTCCAAAGGCTGAACTCTATCCCTCATAACTTTAGGGTTCTCTTTTAAGGGTGTATCAAATTTTGCCTTAGGGCTCTCACTACAATCCTTAGTCATACGTTGCTCTATTTGGTCCTACTTATAGGAATCATAGTTAGGGCCTTAGGGAGACTTTATCGATTTTAGAATATGAAAAGTCACTTTCTGATCATTAACTCTCATTGTAAGTTTTTCTTTATGCACATCAATCGTAGTCTTTCCTGTGGCTAAAAATGCTCCTCCAAGTCTCTTTCTCCATTCTTCAATAATGGAGATCTCCTTATCTTCCTTCATATCTCAATGAAATCCGCAGGGAAGATAAGCTTATCAACTTTGACTGCCACAACCTCAATCGCCCCCTTGGGATGGTTTAAAGATCGGTAAATTAACTGCTAGGTTTTTGTGGCAGACTGTACCTTTTTTAATCCTAGTCTATTGACAATGGATAGAGACATGAGGTTAATATTGATATTTAAGTCACAAAGAACTTTCTAAGAATTTTTTTTCTATAACACACAAAATGATAAAACTCCTTGGGTCCTTTAGTTTTCATGACGATTTCTTCTATAGGATCGCGCTACATTTCTCAGTCAATGCAACAATTTCAAAATCTCCGAGTTTTCACTTTCTATCAAGGATCTTTTTCCCAAATTTCATGTAATTGGGCATCCGTTCTAGGGTTTTAACATATGAAATTATGATTGTGAGCTTCTTAAAACCCTCTACAAATTCGGGCTCTGTTGCACAATCCTAGGTGGTGTGGGTCGTTTTCCTAAATTTGGGGTAAGTTTTTCACTATCCTAAGAGTTGAGTGTCGTTTTCCTAAATCTGGGGTAAGTTTTTCACTCGGTCTTTCAGACTCAGGATTTATTTTTACATGTTTACTCTCTTTCCCGAGGATGTCTTCACACTCAATCCCCATCATTACTCTGATGGCTTTACACTGCTCCATGTTATGATCACTTCGATTCACTTTGGTGTTGCTGGAGAGCGTTCCTTAGGTCATATTACTCAATAAATTAGCTAACTGCTCAATGTTCCTTGTGAGTGCAGCTTGGCTTTGTAGTTGGTTACACATTTGTAACATAATCTTCCCCAATGATGGTCTCTTATTCTTAAACTGACAAGTGCAGGCAAATCTTGATGGATATGTAGATAGGTCTACCTCAGGTTACTATTGCCTTTGTGGTTGCACTTTCTTACAGGGTTAACTTGGGTGTCCCCTCACCGCTAGTTTTTTGCCCTTAGATTGTTGTTGCTCTAATTAAAATTTGGGTGATTTTTTCAGTCTGGGTTCTATGTATCGGAATAAGAATTGTTGAACTGATTTCTTATGACATTTATGGTCTTTAAGGCAATAGTGCTATAATCACCTACTAGTTCATAAATCATCCTATTAGTGAGTAGGGGTCCTAATACTGAATTCATTCCAAAATTATTCAACTTCCTAGAAATGACAACATCCTGTGAGGTTAGAATAGTTAAAACATTTGTTTCATGCACACTAGCTAATTTCTTAAGAATGATTTCGTCATATGACCATTGAAAATTGTTCGTGGTTTTTTCCTTAATGAATTCATAAGCTTTATAAAGTAGTTTTGATATAAGGGACTCCCCAGCTTTAGAATATACGATCGCTCTTAAAAATCCTACTAGCCCATTGTAAAATGTTTGTCTAATCAGCTAGTCAGGTAGCGTGTTGTGTGGGCATTTTTTTAAGCAATTATTTGAATATCTCTCATGTTTCATAAACTGACTCTCCATCTAGCTGGGGGAAAAAGTGATGTCATTTCTAAGTTTGACAGTCTTGGATGGAAGAAAGTATTTGGCTAGGAATTCTTGAATTAAGTCAGGCTAAGTGGTGATTGATCCTGGTGCTAAGGAGGTTAGTCACATATAGTTTTATCCCTAAGGGAAAAAAGGGAATAACCTTAGTGTAATGGCGTCATTGATGACACAGGTATGCCTGAATATGACACATGACTAAGAAATTTATCAGGTGCGGGTTTGGATCCTGAGTGGGTGATCCCCAAACTGGTTGTTTTTAACCATTTTGATGATCGCATGTATAATTCAAATGTCTTGGCTTCTACGGTAGGGTAATTGATACTTGTATGGATTTTCTCTACCGATCGGTTGACATACTCTCTAAGGGGTTTCATATGATTTTCCTGAGGGTTGCCAATCCAAAGTATTACTTTTTGTGGTTTTTGGTTTTACAAATTTTTTTGAGGGTTTCTTCAATTTTAGGATCAAATGGTATTGGTTCAGTTTAACAGTTCGTACACATGCAACTACGGTTTTACCACAAATAACAACATACTAATGCAAAAAAAAAAAAGAAATACAAACACAAAGAAAACATACTAACTGAAAATAATTAACGTGCACAACACATGAACATAAATAAGCAAATTCAACAATTTTTTTTGGATTTGTAAAGTTTTCATTAAACTAAAGATTCAAACAAAACTATAACAAGGAACACAGATAAACAAGAAAAACATTAAACAATTTAAACCTCAACTCAAAATGTTTCAACTAAAGTTCTCATAAAACTAGAGACTGACTCGTTTTCTCGATAACGACACAAAAAATTGATACCCAAAATTGTTGTGCAGCATTTGGTTAACCACGCAAATATACATTTCGATCAAGTAATATGTGGATTTTGAGTCCGTGAATCGATTTCACGAGAAAACTTATCAACATTTTTAATAAGAAAAAAATTAGTATTAAATCTCTAAGTCTAGTTTGAATAATTCAGATTTTGCAGAAGGCGAAAGTTTCTAAAATTCTAATGTGTAAATTAAAAAATAAAACTAAGTTTTTTTTAGAGTTTTTAAGAGGTCAAAGGTTCATACTTTTGTGACCAGCTTAGTGAATACTCTATGTTTTTCCATATGAGTTCCTTAGGTTGTTCTTGACAACCAAGGATAAGCCCTCCTTTGCTTATGTATAGGTCATAAGAATCATTGGAAACTCTTATTATAGTTAAGGGGGTTTAATCATGCAAGGTTTCTCAGGAATTCTTTAGTCTCCTATCTAGGTTGCACTCTCCTATTGGTAATATGTCTATTACATCATGTAAATATATGTTAACTTATTCTTCTAGTCAATAGTT
>JXCR01097577.1:112394-128961 GCA_002079205.1 Phalaenopsis hybrid cultivar | reverse complement strand
CTATGAAAATTATGGGGTCAGTTTGACTTCATCTTTTTCAAAAATAAAAATTTTTAATGCNGGGATTTCAATTCCGATGACCGACAGCTTCTTACGGGCAAACCCCACACCAAAAATAGTGCCGACAATGAGCACACCATAGGTAAGTGAAGATGAGCCATCCCTAACTGAAATATCATCCTCTAAACTTTGTAAGCCACCACACACATCCTCCAATCGATCCTAAGCTCGGTCAAGCCTCCAATGTCCATTTAGGGCCATGATCAAGAGCTTTATCCAAGAAGAGAAGATAAAATACAGTCCATAAACCCTGTCACACCCAAGAAAGAAAATCTCCCTCATCTTTTAAGAATCAAAACTCTATAGTTCCAGCTTCTGAAAACTAATAAGAAACTCTAATTTTACACCTCAAATCCAGGAAATATTTTTTGTTTGACATAAAACCTATTAAAACTCAAATTCAACCCTCCTAAAAGCTTCTCTGAGCTTCGTAAGGAAGTTTCCAATCCGAATTAGCCTTTCCCACGCACCCTAACTTACTCCAAGCTGAAACTTATCCACCATTTCAGAAAGAATATACTTTGACTTGATTTCATTCCAAACTGACTAGGAAGAAGCTTCGCAAAGACAAGACGATCATTTTTGACAAGCTCAGTTGAGACCTCACTTCTTGAGACCAGGCATGTGCCTTAAACCCTAAAACTGAGCTCGGGTTTGGTCCTTTATGAAGTAAAATGTTACACCATGCTTAAAAAACTGTATGGATGTGTTCCTCTAAATGTGATGAAGCTTTAGGAGTAAAAATCATGAGATTTGGTGCAAGATCTGGCGGGATCTTACGCCTGGAAAATGAATGACTCTTGGTTAATTTTCCAGCGGGGATGATGAATCGATGCCATCTGTTTCTGTGTACCCAAAATGGAAGGCTTAGATTTGGGTGGACCACTGATCCATTTATGCAAAATGGACTGAACTACGGGCCACCTCAGTGCCCGCGTGTAAAGGTCCGCGAATCGGATACCAACGTGTGGAGCTTCGACGACTCCGAGGTATGAGCTAGCGCTGCGTCAGATAAATAGGAAAATATGATTTTATTATTTAAATAAATTCATAAAATCCCTAAAAATTTCAAAAATGCATATCTTTGCAAAGAAAAATCACAAAAATGAATCAGAAATACCCATGGATTCAAGAAAGTAAGGAGCAAATGACCAAAACAAATTGAGAATTAATGTATTATATTTAATTTTTAGTTAATTAATTACTCCTTTTTAATTAATTAAATATTCAAAAATTAAAAAATTTGCAGGGATTAATCTTTCATCCTTGGGAATATTCTTTGTTTTTTCCAAGGTTAGGGAAAACCCCTAAATTGAAATTCACCAATTTTCATCAAATTTTGTAACTATTTTTGAAAATAATTATAAAAAATCAAAAAATTTGAAATTAAAATTAGCATTAGTTAGAAAATCTCTGGAGATTACTCTAGTATCTAAAACCAAATTTCTAATAAGTTTAAAAGGTTTAAAATGACAATTTTGACCTTTAGGGTTCAATTTGCAAATTAAAAATTTATACTCTTAACCAAAAAATTTGGCCTGGGCCATATGACTTAAAAATGATCAAATTTGGACAAATATTTAGGTCAGACAATAAATCCATTTATTTAAATATAATTCAATCCTAAAAATCTAGACCTTGCTTACCCTAAACCTTGATTAGGTCTAACCTTAATTAAACCTAATCTAAACCCTTGAGCCTTATTTACGTTAGGCTTAAACCAATTTAAACCTTGATTAGTTCTAACCCTATTTAGACCTAATATAAACCCTTAAGCCTTACTTACATTAAACTTAAACAACTTTAAACCTTGATTAGGTTTAGCCCTAATTAAACTTAATCTAAGCGCTTAAACCTTACTTACTTTAGGCTTAATCTATCTTAAACCCTAATTAAGTCTAACACTAATCAAACTTAATTAAAACTTAGGTTTTACTTACATTAAGCTTAAGTATACTTTAAACCCTAATTAAGTTTAACCCTAATTAAATTTAATTAAAATTTAAGCCTTACTTACATTAGGCTTAAGTATGCCTTAAACCCTAATTAAGTTTAACCTTAATTACACTTAATTAAAATTTAAACCTTACTTATATTAGGCTTAAATAAAGTTAAACCCTAATTTATTCTAACCCTAATTAGACTTAGTTAAAGTTTAAGCCTTACTTACATTAGGCTTAGATCAAATTAAATCTTAATTAAGTTTAACCTTAATTAGACTTAATTAAATTTTAAGCCTTACTTACATTAGGCTTAAATCAACTTAAAAACTAATTAAGTCTAACCCTAGTTAGACTTATTTAAATTTTAAGCATTACTTACATTAGGCTTAAATCTACTTAAACCCTAATTAAGTCTAACCCTAATTAGACTTAATTAAACTTTAAGCCTTACATTAGGCTTAAATCTACTTAAACCATAATTAAGTCTAACCATAATTAGACTTAAATAAACTTTAAGTCTTACTTACGTTAGGCTTTAATCAGCTTAAACCCTGATTATGTCTAACCCTTATTAGACTTAATTAAAGTTTATCCCTTACTTACATTAGGCATAAATCAACATAAACCCTAATTCTAATTAGACTTAATTAATCGTTAAGCTTTAGTTACATTAGGCATAAATCAACTAAAACCCTAATTAAATCAAACCTTAATTAAAATTAATTAAAATTTAAGCCTTACTTACATTATGCTTAAGTTTTTCTTAAACCTTAATTAAGTCTAACCATCTAACCCTAATTAGACTTAATTAAATATTAAGCTTTACTTACATTAAGCATATGTTTACCTTAAACTCTAATTAAGTTCAACCCTAATTAGACTTAATTAAACCTTAAGCTTTACTTACATTAAGCTTAAGTTTACCGTAAACCATAGTTAAGTCTAACTCTAATTAAACTTAATTAGACCTTAAGCTTTACTTACATTAAGCTTTAGTATGCCCTAAACCATAATTAAGTTTAAACATAATTAGACTTAATTAAATCTTAAGCTTTATCTAGATTAAGATTTAGTATACTTTAAACAATAATTAAGTAAAATATATCAGACTTAGTAAACCTAAACTCTGAGGTTCAATCTATATTGGACCTAACCCAAACCATTAGGTTCAACCTTAATTGAACTTAAGTCACCCTAAAACCCTTAGGTTCTACCTAAATTGAACCTAAATCACCCTATACCTTAGGTTATAACTAAATGACTCCACACCTTAGGTTTTACTTAAATTGAACCTAAATCACTCTATAGTTTAGGTTTTACCTAAATTTAACCTAAGTAACCCAAGCCTAAGGTTCTACCTAAATTGAATCTAAGTGGCTCTAAACCAAATTTCTTTTAGGTTCTACCCACATTGAACTTAAAATTTATGTCTAACTTACATTAGACTTAACTAAATCCAATCTACATCACATCTAAACCCCAAGGTTAATCTGCATCACATTCAACCAATCCCCTTTAGTTAAATCTTAAAAATAAATTCAAAATTGATGATTCGATTCACATCAAATTTGACTTCTAAACCCATCGACATAGAATTAAAAATAAAAAAAAAATAAATTGGTAACAAAATACCAATGACATAAAATTTACTCTAAAAGACATTAAAACTTAAACTTGAACCCAAAAGTGCAACTAGGTTTGAGAAGATATTTTGGAGGAGGTAACCCATGGTGCTAACAAAATATCTTTATATCACTTGTGACTAATCAAACTGCAAACTTAATGACCCGGGACGATGAAATCATGAGATCCTGATCAAATCATCCAAAATAAAAATAAATAATAAAATGACAAAATTGATTTGGCTCATAAGCAACCTAAAATTTTCTATCTTCTAAAATCTTAATAAGACACTAAAACTTAAAATGAACCCTGAGGAATAAAGATCACCAAACTCAACTTGAACCCCAATTTTCAGATCCATAAAGATTTATTGAATGATGTAATATGTGGTTGTTAATAAAAATCTTTTGGTCCTGATTTAATTACCTTTCGAACTTAGTAGAACTGAATACCCCGACGACCCCAGGATGGCAAAGCCATAAATATCTTGACCGGGTTGTATAAAAATTATTCAACCAACTAAATTAATAAATTAAAACAAAATTTGATGCTAACTTTGCTTTGCAGGATGGTTGAATACATAAGGCAAACCACATTTTAGTTTTACTTTGCATGTTATTAGGACGTGCTAACTTTGTCTTGCATTGAAGGCATTCTAAAGATGGAACGGTGAATCTTAAAACAACAAAAACAAAATTTACATAATGAAACAATATCAAAACAATAAAATAACAACAACACAAAACAAAATGACAAAATAAAAATACAACTGCAAAACAGAAAAAATGACAAAATAAAACTTTTAGGGTAGTATTGGATTCTTAGAAATCTATAACTCATAGGATTAAACATTGTGATTTTGTTACTTGACCTTGACACTTAAAATTTCATTGAGAACAAATATTAACTTTAATCGGGAGTTTTCTTAAGTAGTTTTAACAGCTATGTAATTAACTATAGGAGCCTGCTCTTATAGAAGATTGAGAAACTCAGAATAGGTATTACACCTAACTCTTTGTTTATGAGACTTACATGTGATTTTCTTTGTATGAGAATCTCAGGAATCAGACGCTTTGGAATTTTCTACAATAGTTACTGATAAACTAAAATAAAGTGCAATTTTATGTATACATTTTATGCTTAAATTTGGTGATATTGCACTTTAAAGAAGGGTATTTTAATGTTTGGTTGTAGATATATTGATTTTAGGCATTTGGAGCAAGAAGAAATTTGGAGTCAAAATGCAGATTTTCGGCATACGAGAGCTAGAGGCACCATTTTTACAGAGAAGAGGCGTCCGAGGTGCCAAATCCAGAGAGAAGCGTGAAACTCTAGTAAACAGGTGCCAGAGGCACCAGAACAGGCACCAGAGACGGATTTAGAAGAATTGTTGGTGGTTATCGACTATTTTTGAGATGTTTTAGAAGTTTCCAAGTAATTCAAATTTCCCATGAAGTGGTTCAATGAATATACACACTTGGAAAAGGCTCTTGAATGAAGAGATATACCTCTTAAATGAAGAGACTTGTCTCTTGGTGTGAAGAGGTGTGTCTCTTCGAGAAAAGGAGAGATTTTTTAATTTATTTAGAGAAGAGGGGTTAGAGTCACTCTTAAGAAGTACAGGAAGTCATGTGTGTTGTATGGAGTCTTTGGAGGAGAGAGGTGTCTTTAGGTTTTGTGTGTGGAGAAGATTTTCTTCTATAATTATAAGAGAAGAGGGAAGGTGAGAGATTTATTCTTCATTACACCTCTAAGAGAGAAATGAGTGTAATTGTAAAGAGAGAAAGTGTTTAAAGGGAACTTCAAGGGATTTTCTTGAGGAGGAGTGTGAGATAAGTTGTGCTCTTTCCTTTCTTTATTTTGTAAACTTGTTTTTATATACAAAATCCATGTTTTGTTGTATCTTCCTCATGAATTATGAGTAGACTTCTTTGTCCTTCTCATTACAATGAGATATGGTTTCGTAAGAGTTAATATTGTTGTGCAAGGTTTTAAATTTAGTTAAATTGTGATATTCAAACTCTGATCTTCATTTACTTTTTGATTCGACCAATTGAAATGTTAAAATTTGTTGAGAGACATAAGATCTGATAGGGTTATGCTTTATACAATAAGGTGAGAGTCACATTCAATTTCATGGATGAGAATGTAGTCCATGGGGTTGAGTGCAAATAAATAGGGAAATATAATTTGATGGGCATAAAATTGGAGATTTTAGGGTGACATACTAAAATCCTCAATTTGGTCTAGTTATTTGGAAACTAAAGTGTTAGCCCTCAGGGGAGGGGGCGTAGGAGCTCTAGAGTGGGAGCCAGTATCTAGTCAGCCTAACCACAAATTTAGAGACCAATCCTTGAATTAGCCAATGTTATTTATGCACTTGACAAATGATAAAGAATAGGATTGCTCCTATTTAGCACAATACAATTTAATATAGTATTAAATGATTTTAATTAAACCATAAACTTATTATAAAGGGGATGGATGCTTTCTTAAATTTTAACTCTTCATTACAAAACTATGTTTAGTCGTAGTAAGTTTAACTTTGTAGTTTTGAAATCAGCTTAGTTAACTTAGTTCTTTTAGCTACATTTCATTTAGCATACATTAAATTTACTTTTGATTTGTTTTTCTTACGTAAGTTTTTATAGCTTGAATATTGTGTTTTACATTATAACCATAAGAATTTCCATCTTCCTATTGGATCAATACTTAGGAATCAATTAGAGCCCTTTATTAATTGAGCGATACATATACTTGCATAATTATTAGGATTGAGAGCATAAAGATTTAAAAATATAAAACTATTTATACTGAAGTGATTTTTATTGTGATTGATCTATATATTCACTACTCGTGTTTCTGTGTGTATGTTGTAGTATTGAAAGGTATTTACAACACATACATAAAAATCCCCCATCACTAACCCAGGTCAACCC
This sequence comes from Phalaenopsis hybrid cultivar, assembly GCA_002079205.1. NCBI lineage: Eukaryota > Viridiplantae > Streptophyta > Magnoliopsida > Asparagales > Orchidaceae > Phalaenopsis > Phalaenopsis hybrid cultivar. Next base: position 122,396 of record JXCR01097577.1, on the reverse strand, counting down.
AACTTAACTTAGATTGAATCCAAACTAAATGCAAGTTAACCCAAGTCAAAACAGCTTAAACATAGTCAAACCCAAATCAATCTTAAGCTAACCCAGGGTAATCCAACTTAACCTGAGTCAAACTTAAATAAGTTAAACTCAACCCAAGACACTCAAATAAAGCCACCTTAACTCGAGCTAGCTTTGGTTCAACCTAGGCTCACATCAGCTGACTCATACCCCATCTTAGCTTAATCCCAAGCTAATTTAAACTGAAAAATTAGGTAATCTTAGCTTGACCCTAGCCCAAGTCTAATCCAAGGTTAAGTGTTACTTTTTATTTGTTAACTAATATGTCATTTCATGCTCATCTTTTATTTCATGTTTTGTTTCATGTTCAAAAACTAATGTGTTACTTCATGTTCAAAAGCTCATATGTTATTTTATGTTAAGAAAATACACAAAATAAAACAGAGATGATAACTTCTTAATTTTCTATACAAACACCAAAAAATAAAACTCCAAACAAAAACAAACACAAAACATAGAAAAACTCTAATTTATCAAACATGAATGTCAAATCTTAGAGTCAAATAAGATGTTAATTCAAATATTGAACTTCCAATAAACATCTAAAGAGCACCATTATATGGAACAAGAACAAAAAATAGGTAAATATGATAAGAACTCTAGGAAAACTAACTTATACACCAAACAAAGGGCCATACACTTACCTTTGGTTAGTTTAAGTATAGAAGCCTAAGTTAGTTTAGGTCTTAGTTAGTGTTAAGAACTAAAACATGAAAAAAAGCAAACCTACCTCTGAGACTTGAGAAAATACATTAGAATGAAGTAACCCATGATTACTGACGAAGGTAGCTCAAACTACTTCAAACCTATGAATCCTCCATGCTCTAGCATTCAAGAAAGATTCTTAGTTATGTGGTTGTTATACTCGATGGATACCAATGCTCACAGAATGAAGGAAAGAAATGGGCATTTTGGCTGGGAATATTATTCCTAAAGTCAAGTTTAATCCATTTATAGAATTCCTTAGAAAGTCTAGGTTTTAAATTTTTCATCTTGAAATCCTTTCCTACCTAACTTTATCCTTAGCTTTAGATTTTTCAATCACCTTCGCCAATCAAATAAATTATGTTTAAATCATCATTTGAACGCAAACTTAATTCAAAACTCAGTTTAAATACATTTCAAATTCAATTCAAATCATATTCATTTTGAACTCATCATCGTCCCCCTTTCAAGACTATTCTGACATCACTTTGGGTATAGATTACCTCTATTGGACAATTGAATCCCTATGTACTGGGCCTTTCCCATGACATGTCATCATTGGATCATGAATGCCCAATCTTATGAAACTTAATTCTTCAAATTCACCATCGGATCAAGACTATTCTCCCATCTCTTGAAACTTAATTCTTCAAATTCAGACCCTCCAATCTTGAACACCTGATCTTTGAAAACTTAATTTATTGTATTAATTGAGAGGTTTTCTTTAGGGCTTATAGATTATGTAACTAACTACGAGGGCTTGCCATTATAGGAACATGACACCATAATTAATATAAACCTTATCTTGCACCTCCATGGTAAGAAAATAATCTTGGTTCCATAGACTCAATGATTTCTCTCATCTAAATGATTAGATCCATTCTGAGGTAATATTTCTATCTCTTGAGATAGTATATTATTCTTTGAATTTTATATTCAATCATTTAGATATAAATCATACAAGATCTATCGTAGTACAAATTCAAATAAAAAATTAAAATCCCCACCAATTGAGATACAATATTCCTTACTTTTTAGAATTATTAGAAGGTCAAGATTTATTTCTAATGTTTAAATTTATAATTTTGAATGTTAATGGAATTATTGATATCAAGGCCTCTAATAGAATAAGGAATATCATCACATCTCACAAGGTGAAGTTTTTTGGTTTTTCTAAAGGTCTAGTGAACAAAATAAATAATACTAAGTTTGTTATAATATTTGGAAACTTTCAGTGTTTCATTAATTCTAATAAAAAAATTTGTTTCCTTGGAGAAATTCTATAGATATTAATGTGGTTGTGACCACCCTCCGTATATTCATTTCAATTTCTCTACTGATAATTATAAACTTTTTGTCACTATTGTGTATGCTAGTTATCTGAAATATGTTAGAATGGATTTATGGTATCAGTTGCTTTCTTTGAAAACTGGTATTTATATGTCATGGTTGGTGGGAGATGACTTCAATTTGATTTTGTCTTCTGAGGAGAAAAAAGGGTGATCAACCTCTTAATCTTAGCATGTTGTTTGAATTTAATGATGTTATGTTTGACTCTAGGTTGTTTGATTTAGGTTTTAAGTGTAGTATTTTCTCCTGGTCCAGAGAGAAAGCCTTTGAGAGAATTGATAAATTTGTTTCAAATAATCTATTGATGGATTGTTTTCATTTAACTAGTGTTTATCACTTGGCTATCTCTTGCTTTGATCATGCTCCTTTATTGCTGATCATGAGAGCTAATACTAAACATATGAACTATCATTTCAGATTCTTAAATATGTGGACTCTTTATAGCTCTTTCTTTCAGTTTGTGAAAGAGAACTGGTTGTTGATGACTCTGTCAATATTGGTTTCAAACTATGGAAACTACAAAAAATTTGGCAGGAAAACCTAAGAAATGGAATTGGGAGGTTTTTAGCAACCTTCATAATGTTGTAAGTATTGTTGGAAAAAGGTCAAGCTATTGGAAGATGATTATAATAATGATCAAATTTATTTCAATGTTTTGCTTACTAGACAAGAATAATTAAATATTGTTATCTCTATGGAGGAATCCTTCATTAGCCAAAAGGTTATGGGTCATCAGATGGTTGATGGTGACAGACACACCTCTTACTTTCATTCTTTCATTAAAAAAAGGAGAATGATTAATGAGATCAACAGGGTGAAGCAATGATTAATGAGATCAATAGGGTGAACCTTAATGATGGTAATTTCTTATAAAATGATGATCAAATTGAATCATATGGTATCAACTTCTTTTCTAATCTTCCTAAAAGTGATGGTTGTGCTTTGGATACGATTAATGATGCTATAATTAACTCTAGCTCTTGATAAGGTGGAAATTAAAGAAGCAATCTTCTCTATGGATAGTGGCAAGACATTTGGTTTCTATATTGCTTTTTATAAAGCTACTAGGAAATTGTTAAATGCGATGTTGTTGATAATATACAAGATTTTTTCAAGGGCAAAGATTTAGCTCAGTATTTCAAATCAGCTAATCTTATCTTAATTCCTAAAAATCAATATATCAATAAGTGGGCAGTTTAAACTCTGTGATCTCTAAGATCATTTCTAAAATCATTGTTAGTGGAATTCAACCTTATTTTCATAAGCTTAGTTGTTATCATCAAGCTACTTTTGTTAAATGTAGATGTATTGGTGATAATGCTTTAATCGCTCAAGAACTTATGTTGGACTTGGACAGAAATTGCAAGGGAGATAATGTTATCTTTAATATGGGTATTAAAAAGACTTTTGATACTTTAAGATGGGAGTTTATTCTGGACATTTTGAAAGCCCGTGAATTTAATATCTCCTTTTACAATCTTATTAGAAGGATTTTGGATAATAATTTCTATTTTATTTTGATTAATAGAATCTTTATGGTTTTTTTAAAGCTTCTAGAGATATTAAATAAGGAGATCCACCTATTATTTTCTTTTTGTCTTTTGACGATCTTTTGAGATATCTCAATGATAGTTGATGAAGCATCCCACTATGTTCTTTGTTGACAACGATAATACTGGGATATCTCTCCTTGTTTATGCTAAGGATTTGGTGCTATTTTTAATGCCAATAAGAGCTTTATTAAAAGGCTTTTTAAGGGTTTATGTAATTCCCAAGCTATTGTTAGTCTGATGTATATTACTAATAAATGTTTCTTCTATTGTTCTAAAGGTGCTACTCCTTTGAAAGAGAATTGGATCCAAGATTTTATTGGGTAAAAAAGAGGGATCTTTCTATGCCTTATTTAGGGTATTCTGTTGATAAAGTCTAGCAGAGAAAAAATATTTTTGTTAGGTTGATTGATAAATTAAATAACAATGTTATGTCTTGAGAAAACTAGCTTTCTATCTTTTGGGGAGAAAGGTCACTCTTTTAAAAAATATTCTTTCCTCTATTCCTCTTTATACCATGCAAGTCATGAAGGTACCCTTTGGCATTTGCAATATGCTAGAGAATATTTTCAATAAATTCTTATGGGCTGGTGAAGATCATAAAATACATTGGCTAAGATGGTCCAAGCTATGTAAACCTATTGATTCAGGTGCCTGATACACCAAAACAATATGTTGTTTTAAGTATATATTTTATACTTTTTTTTTGGTGATGTTGCACTTTAACGAAATATATTTTCATATTTTTGTTGCAGGTATATCAATTTTATGCATTTGGAGCAAAAGTAGCAAAAAGAATGAAATTTGGAGCCAAAATAACGAAGTTTCAAATTTTGGCGCAGGATGCACCAGATTGGCGCAGGATGCACCAGATTGGCGCTAGATGTGTCGAAGTGGCGCCAGATGTGTCAAATCGCCGCTAGATGTGCCAAAACCCAAAACAGTACAATATTCAGCAAATTGGCACATGATGCATCAGATTGGCGCTAGATGCGCCATTTGACAGAGAGTTGGCGCATGATGTGCCAGATTTGGCGCCAGATTCATCAGGGACGACTTTTTGCGGATTAAGGCAGTTCGAGATGAATTTTGTACAAATTTTCAAAGGAACACTTGTTATAAACACCCGTTGGAGTAATTCAATGCTTCTAGACACTTTGTAAGGTTCTTTTATGAAGGGATATGTCTCTTGGATCAATAACATGTCTTTGAATTAAAAGAGTTGACTTTTGAACAGATTTAAGGAGGGAAGTCTAGGGCTTGAAGAAGAGAAGAGGAGAGTAGTCTTAGGGTGTGAGGTGTGTGGCGTGAAGAAGGAGAGTTAGAGAGAGAGAAAGTTAAGGGCTTGGAGATTTTCTTCAAGGATTGTAAGTGGAGATGGAAGGTGAGAGATTTCTTTTTCATTACACTTCTAAGAGAGAATTGAGAGTGCTTGTAAAGAGAGAAAGGCTTGGAGAGAATTTATAGTGGGAAGGATTGTGAGATAAGTTATGTCTTTTATTTCTTTTGTTTTTGTAAACTTATTTATATACATAAAATCTATGTCTTGTCGTATCATTCTCATGAATTTTGAGTTGTCTTCTTTATCCTTCTCCCTACTTTGATATACGATTTTATGAAGAATTGATTTTTATTTTATATGGTTTTAAATGTCAATAATTTGTGATGATTTAAACTCCGATCTTCATTTACTTTTCGGTATGACTAATTGAAATGTTAAAATTTGTTGAGAAACATATGTTCTGAAAGGGCTATGATTTCTATAACATGAGGAGAATCACATTTGATTTCATGGGAGAGTATTTCATCCATGGAATTCGGTGCAAATAAATAGACAAATATATTTTGTTGGATGCAAAATTGGAGATTTTAAGTTGACCGATTAAAATCTCCAATTTGGTGCAATTGATTGGAAACTGATGCGAGATTACTAGCATTAAAAGGAGGGAGTAGTGGGAGCTCTGGAGTGGCAGCCAGTATCCTCCCAATCTAACCACATAATTGGAGACCAAACTCTAGATTAGTCAATGTTCTTTATGCACTTGGAAGAGGGTAAAAAACAAGATTGCTCTTATTTGGCACAAAACAGTTTTTATATATATTTTTTCAAATAATTTTAATTTCTTCACAAACCATATACTCATTGTAAAGGGGAAGGATGCTTTCTTGAATTTGAACTTTTCGTCTCAAAATCTTAGTTTTAATTTTTGTAATTTTACTTTTGAAAGTTTAGCATTTAATTTAGTTGATTTTGTCTTTCAATTGCATTTTAATTTGCATTCACTTGATATTTAATATTCAAACTTTGCACTTTACTTTTTGTATTTTTAAAATAGTACTTTACATTATAATCTTAGGAACTTATTTACAAGCATTTCCAACTTCCCTGTGGGATCAATATTTAGGACTCAATTAGAGCTTGTTATTACTTGAGAGATATGTATACTTGCATTATTTTTAAAGGGGATTAAACAGTTTAAAGATTATTAAAAGATAAAACTATTTTAATTGAAGTTATTTTGTTGGGATTAATTTTCATATTTGTTGTTGTATCTGCATCTTCCATACACACCATATAATATTGAAAATATTTGCAAAACTAACACACTAAATCCACCTGCATCAGTGCCTTGGGCTTTAGAAGTCTTAAAGACTATGAAAATTAGCTTTGTGAACCTTTGCTATCATTTTAGAGCCGAGGATTCTCTATGGGCTTAATTTATGAAAAAAATAATACTTCTCTAATGCTCAGCCTCTAGCTATTTCGGCTAATAATATGGACTCTAATGTTTGGAAAGAGATGATTAAAGTTTTCAAGGAGGCTGAAGATTTTCTTTGCTGGGATATTGATAATGGTTGTTGCAAATTTAGGTATGATGACTGGTCGGGCGTGCGTGCTTTGGCTAATCAATATGGTGGACCTTATGATATTAGTATTAAAGTTAATGATCATTGAACCTTTGGTTGGAATGCTAAAGTATTAGCTGATATGGTGTGTATGGAAGATGCTTACATTATTGCAAATGTTCCCATTTCTAAGGGTGTTCAAGTTGTGGTTAAAGTTAAAGGAAACCCAGGCGACTTTATTACTAAAACTTTTTCTATGACTTTTCATTTTGATAGTGATTTGGATTTAAAGTGGGTTTGGAACTTGTGGCTAAATCCTTCACAATTGTTATTTTGTTGGAGAATGTTGCACAAAATTCTTCCCACAAAAGACATCTTGAAATTTAATGGGTTAAAAATGCTTCATGTTATTTGCATGAATTTAGATGAAAGTTTGGATCATCTTTTCATTTCTTATTTTTTTTGCTACCGATATTCGGAAGTGTAATCTTTTTTTCTTTGACAGTAAGCTTGAAAAAATGAGGCTAATACTATTGTTTGTTTTATTCAGGCTTAGAAGTAGTTTTATGGCAGATTTTTTGCAAGTATCTCTATTGCTGTGTTTTGGTCACCTGGATGGCTAGGAATGATCTTAAACATAATGAGAAGGTTACTGATGCTGATTACACTTTTAGAAGGATCATTAACTTTATTTTAAAGATTATCAAATATGGAAATTTTGAGAAATGGGTTAATAAATCATTATTAAATCTTTTTGTTATAATGAATCTAATTTTTTCCAATAAGCTAAACCATAATACTAGATTGGTTTTTTTGAAGGAAACCATCTAGTGATATGATTAAGATAAATGTGGATGGCTGCTGGAAATTTAGTTAGCTGGCATTGGTGGGATTTGTAGAGATTGTGGAGCTAGGCAATGGAGTGGCTTGGTTTATTGCTCCTATTTTCTCTCTTTCTACTTCAATTATTGAGGCTGAGGTTGACGCTATCGTGAAAGCTCCTATGGTATGTAAAAAATGTAGCTGGAATCATGTGCATATTGAAATTGGTTCTTTACTGATGTGGAAATTTTGTGTTAAAGGAAAAGTAACCGTGGAATTTCATTTTACATATGAAGAAGATTTTTGCGCTAATATCTTTCCTGCAGGTTTCCTGGTCTCATGTACATAGGGAAGGTAAGAAAACTACTAATTGGGCTGCTAGATGTTGATGTTCTAATCAAAAGTTAGTTGTTTCATGGTGATTACAAAATGAACTATCTTATGCACGATGACAGGCTTAATTTTCCTTTTATTAGAGTTGTTCCTTAGTGTTCCATTTTTTCGTTTTTTTGAGTGACTTGTAATTTTGATGGAGGATCCTAGTTTTTCTATGTGTGAGTTGTATTTGGGTGTAGTGGAACTTTCATTCGACTCTTTGTAACTATTACCTGATATTAATAAAATTCGTTATGGGGTTCTATAGAAAAAGGATTTTTACTTAATTTTTTTTAAAAAATTATATACATGTAAATTAAATGTGCTCTTAAATTTTATATTTTTAAATATAAAATAACTTTAAAAATCTTTTCTACACTAATTAAATGTGCTCTAAGGTTCTTAATTTTTGAAACCTTGGAAAGCTCAAGCTAAAAGATTGTCTCTCTGAGTTCTTTTAGAGAATAATTTTCATATTTTAGTATTTTAAAAGAATTAAANGCTATCGTGAAAGCTCCTATGGTATGTAAAAAATGTAGCTGGAATCATGTGCATATTGAAATTGGTTCTATACAGATGTGGAAATTTTGTGTTAAAGGAAAAGTAACCGTGGAATTTCATTTTACATATGAAGTATATTTTTGCGCTAATATCTTTCCTGCAGGTTTCCTAGTCTCATGTACATAGGGAAGGTAAGAAAACTACTAATTGGGCTGCTAGATGTTGATGTTCTAATCAAAAGTTAGTTGTTTCATAATGATTTCAAAATGAACTAACTATCTTATGCACAGTGACAAGCTTAAATTTCCTTTTATTAGAGTTGTTCCTTAGTGTTCTATTTTTTGTTTTTTTGAGTGAGTTGTAATTTTGATGGAGGTTCCTAGTTTTTCTATGTGTGAGTTGTATTTGGGTGTAGTGGAACTTTCATTCAACCCTTTGTAACTATTACCCGATATTAATAAAATTCGTTACAGGGTTCTATAAAAAAAGGATTTTAACTTAATCTAAAAAAAATTATATATATGTAAATTAAATGTGCTATTAAATTTTATATTTTTAAATATAAAATAACTTTAAAAAAATCTTTTCTACACTAATTAAATGTGCTCTAAAGTTCTTAATTTTTGAAACCTTAGAAAGCTCAAGCTAAAAGATTGTCTCTCTAAGGAGTTCTTTTAGAGAATAATTTTCATATTTTAGTCTTTTAAAAGAATCAAAATTCAAAGAGCTTTTACAAAATCAAAATTCCTTTTTATAATCTTTTGAAAGAAAATTAAAAGACACTTTTTCAAAAACTAATATTAATGATGTTTTTCAAAAAAAATCTATGATCTTTTTAAGGTTAAAAAGATCTTTTCAAAAAATAATGTCTAAAGATTGTTTTGAAAATTAGAAGTTAGAAGATCTTTTAAGAAAATTTAAAATTTAGTAGACTTCAAAATCTAGAAACGATTTAACTTTTCAAAAGACTATTCAAAATCAAAATCAATTCAACTTTAAAAGAAATATTTTTTTCAAAGAATAATTTTTAAAACTCCTCTTGAGCTTAAGAAATGTAAATAAAAGAATTTAAAAGTTTTATCAAGCTTTCTGATCATCTGCATAGCCTAGGCAAGCCTTATTTATTTACTAGCATGAGTGTCTACTAGAAGAAACATGTTTCTCCTAAGAAAAAAATAATATCATAAGCTCGTACATAGTCTTGGGCCATTATAAATCTAAATAATTCATATATATGTAAACTTGTATTTTTCACACTTTTTAAATGAAAAAATCACTTTGTCATTTTTTTTATATGAAAAATAAAATGCTTTTAGTGAGAATACAAATGATTCTTAAATATGAAAATTATAGATTTAGAAAATTTAATTTAAATTGTTCTAAATATAAGTCTTAACCACACATAATAAAATCTTAGAAATAAGGAATAAAAGTAACTAGGATTGAAAGTTGTACTTCAAAACCCGTAGAATAACTTGGATTCTGACACCAACCAACACCATAGAAAAATTGAAACGGTAAACTTTAGAAAAAAATTTGATTTGACACCATACTAACAAACTTAGGAATCAAATAAATTACTAGTTAAATATTAAGGGTCTGTTTGGGAGCGCTTTTTAGGCGCGGCGCGGTTATTACACGCAGCTTTTCGTGAAAGTCACCTGTTTGGTTCGCGACTTCGGGCATTCTGGCGGCGGAAGCGGAGTGAAAGCGGGCAGCGGCATTACCATCGCGTCTCCCGCTTTCCTCCATAACTTTTACCCTTTACCCCGCGTCTACCCTT
>JXCR01097577.1:67082-110729 GCA_002079205.1 Phalaenopsis hybrid cultivar | reverse complement strand
CCCCGCCGCAGCGCACGCCAGGATTCCCACCGTTGGCCCCACCACCTTGCACCGGCACGGATTGCTCCTCGTCCTTATCCCGGTTCCGGTTCCGATTCCGGTTCCGGTTCCGGTATGCGCAGTTTTCCTAAATCCACGAGCCATTTCTCACCGACGTAAATCTCCTTCTGTAGCGGATTCGCAACCTGTAGGTCCAGCCGAACGATTAGAAAACGAAAACTTCCGGTTGTCGTTGGCGAGGTGCAGGTAATTCATATTTAAAGGTACTATTTGTTACACTTGTTGATTTATGGTAGGAAGTTGAGGCCACGGATTGTGCGTTTTTTGACACGTGTAAAATTGATTTAAACACGTAAATTGATTTGTATTTTTATGGTGCTGGAGACGGCCGCTTAAATTATTAACTGTGGATAAATGCTATCATCATTGTTAATTCAATCCCGGGACTTATGAAATGTACTTTCTATTTTAAAGGAAATCGAAATGGTGGCCGTTGGACCGTTAAAATATGAGGTAATCAATAGCTGTTATTGTGACATCTACAATTCATATTTATCTCAAATTTGATTAAAAAATAAATTACTGAGATTCAATAATATGATGTTCATTTACGGCAACCCTATATCATGCGCTAATATTGCATTAATCCTATAAAAGGAAGTCGATTTTGCAATTAGACCAATGAAACTTTTAGTGAAGTTTATTTTGTTATTTGTTTATCTATGTCGTACTGTATTTCTAATTTGTATAATTCTGGTGAACTAATTTAATTTTTATTGGAGTATAAATTAAATTTATATGTAATTTTATTATCATAAATAATGAAAATAAATGGTATAACCATATATTTTGGGCAGAGAAACTACTTCTGCCACTATTAAATACCCTCTCATGTGCAAAATTTACTCACCGAATAAAACTNAGGAAACATGATTAATATCAACAAATATTACAATAACTTGATATATCTTAGCGAAAAAACTAGTTGTTCCTCGATTGATGTATCACGAGACTCATCCACTATAATATAAAAAAAGTCTCAACTGTTGTTGCTGCTTGACAAAGTTATTTATGAGGTTTTGGTGAATTCAACTATAACTTTGTACTTGCATTTTCAAATCTCTAATAAAATTTACAAGAAAATGAAGTAATTCTAACAAACATTATTGATTCATTGATTCAGATGACTCATCATGACCATGCAACGATAATCCTTGACTGCATAGCAAGAACACTCTATAATTGAAGTTCCATTAAATCATTATAGTTTTATCTTATTTTATTGTGACCATTTTTATGTTCACCAATATGAGCTCAAATATTTTTTTCTTTTATTTTTAAATCCTTCACCAACAAATAAATCTCTATCACCTTGGCTTCTTCAAGCCTAAATAGATAACAATATAGACAATACTTTGCATCTTTCTATGCACTATACCCTAACCAATTTGGATGCTCATCAAATAATTTTGAGTTAAATCTTCCTTGCAATGTGTTTGGGATAATATTTTGAACTTCAAATGGAATTATACATCTTAATAACTTTCAAAACAATAAATATTCTGATTTTGCAACATATTTATCTAGAAATCCTCCAAAAGTTTCACTTCGTGATTGTTTTGATGATGGGAAAACTTTATTTAATTCAAAAAGTTTGTTTAATGGCAAAATTAGATGGTAATCCTACAATTCTCAAAAAGAGTAACATTTCCAATAAAGTATTTTGAATCTACAATTGTCCTGTGGGAAATTAGTTGTATCCCATTTCAGAAAACGAAATTAAGAAACGAATTGCAGAGAGGAAAGCAAAAGAACTATGATAAACTCTTGATAAATCCGTTCTAAGAGACCCAATGCAACTACCTGAATCAAGAGACAATGTTTAAGGATTTAATGCCCAAAGACCATTGTGAAAAACTAAAAATGACAACCCGTAAACATAAACTAATTTCAAGCTTTAACTTCAAATCAACATCAATTCATTCCATTTAAAAAAAAAAATACAAACTTTGAACAGTGATCATTTTTGAACCGAAACATAGAAACCAAACAGTAAAATACACACTCCCCCAAATAAAAAGAAAAATACAACATAAGCGAGCCAACCAATATATGTGTTACGATTGAACTAAATGGGAATAGCTCTTGCAACACGAGGGTAGACGACATTAACCGGGTGGGACATTATGCGCCTGCCCTTCATGTGCCGGAAAACATATACGAGCGCACCCACCGGCCATTCCACCAACCCCGCCGCAGCGCACGCCAGGAGTCCCACCGTTGGCCCCACCACCTTGCACCGGCACGGATTGCTCCTCGTCCTTATCCCAGTTCCGGTTCCGATTCCGGTTCCGGTTCCGGTATGCGCAGTTTTCCTAAATCCACGAGCCATTTCTCACCGACGTAAATCTCCTTTTGCAGCGGATTCGCAAGCTGTAGGTCCAGCAGAACGATTGGAAAAAGAGAACTTCGATTGTCGTTGGCGAGGGGCAGGTAATTCATATTTAAAGGTATTGTTTGTTACACGTGTTGATTTATGGTAGGAAGTTGAGGCCACGGATTGTGCGTCTTTTGACACGTGTAAATTTGATTTAAACACGTGGATTGATTTGCTGGAGACGGCCACTTAAATTATTAACTGTGGATAAATGCTACCATCATTGTTAATTCAATCCCGGGACTTATGAAATGTACTTTCTATTTTGAAAATTAATCTGTTTTTTAAAGGAAATTGAAATTGTAGCTGTTGGACCGTTAAAATATGAGGTAATCAATAGCTGTTATTGTGGGAAAAAAATTGCTTACATAAGACGTACTCAAAGTTACGTACGTCTGTAACCTGCAAACAGATTATACAGAGGATTTTAGGAGGTTATAACCGCGTTATACCCCCTGTAACCTCCCTGTAACCTACCTATACCTTCTAGTAAGTTCCGCAATTCTGTTTTGATATACAGGTAGGTTACAGGGAGGTTACAGGGGGTATGACGCGGTTATAACCTCTCGAAATCCTCCCTGTAACCTGTTTGCAGGTTACAGGCGTACGCAGCCCTGCGTAAGTCTTATGTACACAAATTTTTTCCGTTATTGTGACATCTACAATTCATATTTATCTCAAATTTGATTAAAAAATAAATTACTGAGATTCAATAATATGATGTTCATTTACGGCAACGCTATATCATGCGCTAATATTGCATTAATCCTATAAAATGAAGTCGATTTTGGAAATAGACCGATAAAACTTTTTAGTGAAGTTTATTTTGTTATTTGTTTATCTATGTCGTACTATTTTCTAATTTGTATAATTCTGGTGAACTAATTTAATTTTTATTGCAGTATAAATTAAATTTATATGTAATTTTTTTATCATAAATAATGAAAATAAATGGTATAACCATGTATTTTGGGCAGAGAAGCTACTTCTGCCACTATTAAATAGCTTCTCATGTGCAAAATTTACTCGCCGAATAAAACTCTTGCCTAAAAAGATGAGGGTTTTCTTCATTATTGTAACCCTTGAACCTTCGTGATATTTAACTTTCTCGTTCCTTCATCCCTTCCGACAGCCCCAAAGAACAGAGACACAAGAAGCTGAATCACCAGAGCTATTTGGTGCCCTCAGCTGACTCTAAAGCCATTCCGATTGACAATTGTTGAGGTAATTATTCTGTTTAAATTCTTTGCTTCCTCTTTCCATTTGCTTGACTAAGTTTATTTGAGGGTTTTAATGAAAAAATGGAGTTGAAGCTATGATTTAATTATGCTTTAGTTATTGTTCTGTTTCTCCATAATATAGCTCAACCCTAGTCATTGTCGTATCTGACGAAAATGATTGTCAAAAGTCCATAAACTATTTCTCAAGTCATTTCTAAGATTCTCTTCTTAACTTTTCATTATATAATTCCACAAAAGGAAGACTAAAAGTCTCATCACCAGAAAATCGAAAGACTCGAAGCCAATCAGATGCAGGTTGTCTGAAGCAAAGATCAAGATGTATCAAGTCGAGAGAATGCATCAACTTAACTCTTGCCCCAATATCGCCAGCCATCTCATAAGAGCTTTCGAGACTCTTCATCAGGAGGTCGAGAATTTACCATGATATATTCCATGAAGTCTCAAAGGATCCTATGTCAAGGGGAAAGCTACCTGCCAGATTATGGGATTCACCCCCTGCTTGATAGCTTAGTCTCATCCTGGTGACTGAAGCTCCTCATCTAGGGGTCATAGTCGACATCCAGACTATAGAAGTTGATTGTTGGACTCAAGCCGACCGAGTCAAGTCTGAACGACCGATTCAAGTATGACCGACTCGAAGACCATCAAAAGCTGACCGACACTCAATGTTGTGCAACCGGATGAATGAGTCTTGCCAAACCAAGGCTTTTCGATCTCAGTCGACAGAGTGATAGGGTAGCCAAGACATATACTCATTTATGAAAATTTCTAAAAAACTCTCTCCAATGCTCTCATTAAAAGTAGGAGCAAGCATGTAATTACACACATTGTATCTCCCTCTTCTATAAATTTGGGCATCATTCTTCAGTAGAGGCTAATAAAAATCTATCTTGTTGTTCACTAATGTGCACACACTCTCTCTCTCTTTCTTTTTTATACTATATTCCTAGTTTGTGACTCCTGGAAAAATTCAGGTTCAACATCCTAAAAAGTACGATGAGTGTGAATCATGCGAAAAATAAGAAGAAGAGCATCATTAGAAGAAGAGATCCACCAATGAAACACTGCAGGTAATTCGTTCAACAAAAAATACAACAACTAAGAGACCGGATGATGGCTCAGATGATGGAAGCTGTCCAAGAAGTGGTAGCTTGAGAAAGGGAAAAAAAATCCTCGAGAGGAAGGTCCGTTGCCTAACTATTGAAGGATAAATCAGGCACCAAAAAGACAAAAAGGTTCTTAGTATCAGGACAGTGTTGGGTTGACACCAATGGACAGACATCGGTTCAAGTACACTGGGGCCCTTCGTTGGAATCTTGTAAATGTCAAACTGATCCGACCAACCATATTGCCTCTTTTGAGCTAACCATCTATTTTTTAAGGATTATTGATGCTATGAAGTGTCTCATGTTTTCATAGGACTAATGGAGTCGACCCTAAGGTTGTTCAATGGACTACTAGCTTGAGTGATCACTTCCTTCACCAACGTTTGATATTCATAACACAGTTTGCAAGTACCTTAAAGCTCTAGAAGTGTTCATAGGTCTTATTGCAGATCAGGAAAAGGAAACACAAGGGCTCTCTTTCATTTATCACTCAATTCCAAAAGAAAATGTTGGAAGAGTAGGAATTGAAACCCTCAATAACACTTGTCATGCTAGCTCGGGGGCTAAAGGAAACACAAGGGCTCCCTTCTACTATGCTTTGGGTCCCCAAAAACAAAAAAAAAAACTATAGCTAAATTATTTGAGTTAGCCAATAATCATAATTCTACCAAAAAGTACAACTCTACCCTTGCTTCCACCAGAGTGGAATCAGCCACCCATCATCTACAGAAGAGGGCTCTTATGGATGACATATGAAGACTGAGGGAAGAATCACATCCTTCCATTTGATTGTGATGCAAAGATCATCGGTAGTCCTTAGATAATAAGGGGGGCAATAGGAACCATAGTCGAGGAGGTCAAGCTTGATACCCTGACCAAAAGAGAGCTCATTACAATAAAAATCATTGAATTTTCATGAGACCTCGAAGGCCACTCTGCTGAGAGTCTTAATGGTGGGGCTAGTGGAGAGCATTCAAATAAGGTGTACTTCAAAAAGGCACCTCCGATGAGAGTGAAATCTTTTCTCTGGAACATCAAGAAGTAACATGCTTACCATTGGGACCGTGTCTAAGATACAAAGGAATACCAACACCTTTGAATCTTGATTGACAAGTTGATTAATGCTGGAAAGTTTAACAAATTATAGCTTCTAGATCAACAACTTAGAGGCAAGAAAAAGCACCAATAAAAGATATTTTAGATGAACCAGTCAGAGTAAATGATATCCTCATTAATCAGATAGTGTCAGTAATTTTCGGAGTTTTAGAGAGCTTAAAAGAAGACACTTCGATTGGAAGAATCACAATATGATTTTTGCATATCAACGTCAGACAAATCCTATGCTAAAACAAAGATAATGTCATATTTATATTAGATCTTTGGTCCATGCAAAATTTGGGGTTACTAATGCAATTAACATCAAAATAGTCTAATGCTAATTGTTCGTAGTTTCCTTCATGTCTGACCATGTTGACGTTAAACTGATTAAACGCACCCAGTGAGAATACAAATATCAACTACATACTTTGTGTCCACTTTTGATGGACGTAAATTTGCTTCATGATTTGCATTGACTAAATCTGCTATAGATCATATAGCGTAGGAAATTATCAAATTGTAAAAGAAATTATCAAAGTTAATACCTTCAAAACTTTCTGAAGCAAATCTGGTACAAAACTATAAATATTTTAGAAATATATAAAAGAATGATCAGTTTTTTACAACTTGTAGAAAATAATCACCAATTTAATAAATACGTACTTATCCATCAACATAGCACAAAATCTATGCACAAACAAACATCGATAAGAAAAACAAATATAATTCAACAAACATTAAGCTAAATGAGTATGAGTTCACATCTATGAGGAGAATCCAATTACAAATTAAGATTAATATGCCCCACACAAAAAAAGAAAAAAAGTAAATATACCTTTATGGACATCATCATCTACAGCATCTCCCTCCTCTCTATCCTCCCCCTCATCCTCAACCACAACTATAGAACTCAAGGTCTACTTGCCATGGTGATATGAAATATGCTTCATCATTTGAGCAAAAGAGTCTTAAACTCTCGGGTTTCTGTCATGCAACAAACACGTTTGATCACTAATAGAAGGGCACATTGAGCAAGGCCTTCTTGCTCTGACAACAAAGTTTTAGAACCGCATTAAGGAGTTGACCTGACCCGCAATTACGCCGATATTTTATACTCCAAAAGATTGCCAAAAACTCAGCCCAAATTATACTTAGCGGCCAATGTGAATAAAATAATTTATAAAAGAAATAATAAGCCTTCACACTAGCGGTAGTATCAAATGATAAGAGAATGGTGTTGAGATATTTGTAAAGGATTCAAACTAAATTTATGTGTAATCTAAATTACAATAGAAAGTAAGAACAAAGTTTAAAATACTAATAAAGTTTAAAAGAGTTCGAATATCAAGAAAAGATCTTTTCTCTTGCAAAGAGGCCCTAATTAGTGTATGAATTGAATTAACAAAAATATAAAATGATGTATTATGACAAATATGAGCATACATATTCTTTACCGCCTCTCGGTGCCAGCAAAGAACATTAGTTAACCTTAGGTTTTTTTCCAGTTTGTGCAATAGTTCTGAGTAAATTCTAGTCTCTTACTTCTAGATTACCCAATTTGCTCTCTCTATAAACCTACTAGGGACCCTTAGATCCAAATTCAAGAGTGAACTGATGAAAGAATCTAGTTTGTCACCCTAGAAATATCAATTCCACGCAAATCAAAACTTATCTTGCAATCTATTTGCACNCTCTTAGATCCAAATTCAAGAGAGAACTGATGAAAGAATCTAGTTTGTCACCCTAGAAACATCAATTCCACGCAAATCAAAACTTATCTCGCAATCTATTTGCAGTTCCCCTTGGACGATTGTGATGACTTTATCCAAGGTTAAGTGTGGTACTCATTAGTTGAGTGAAATCATAGCCCTCCCGGGTCATTTTGTTTTGCAACAAATTTTAACATCACAAATGACCAGTTTGTAAGGTAAATTAAGAACCAATGAAAATACCATCACAAATTTTAAAATAAAAAGAGATCTTTAAATCATTATCATCCGACATGATTAATTCTCATATGCAAGAAGAAAGAAAGANTTGGACGATTGTGATGACTTTATCCAAGGTTAAGTGTGGTACTCATTAGTTGAGTGAAATCATAGCCCTCCCCGGTCATTTTGTTTTGCAACAAATTTTAACATCACAAATGACCAGTTTGTAAAGTAAATTAAGAACCAATGAAAATACCATCACAAATTTTAAAATAAAAAGAGATCTTTAAATCATTCTCATCCCACATGATTAATTCTCATATGCAAGAAGAAAGAAAGAAAAAATACTTAGAATTCATGAAGATAAAACAAAAACACATGATTTGAGAATTTGACTTCATTTACTTTTCGATATGACCAATTGAATTATTAAAATTTATTGTGAAACATATGATCCAAAAGGGCTATGCTTTCCACAACAAAGTAAAAGTCACATTCAATTTCATGGATGAGAATGTAGTTCAAGGGGTTGAGTGCAATTGAATAGAAAAATATTCATTGATGGGTGTAGAATTAGATATTTTAGGGTGACAGACTAAAATCCCCAATTTGGTCCAGATGTTTGAAAACTAAATCTAAACTTTCAGATTGAAGAAGAGGGGGTGAAATAAATTTACTCACTGATCCAACATCTAAACTTTCATATTTGCATTTGCTCAGAACAAATTCTGATGGATATTTTTCAAAACAACTGCCAATTCACATAAGTGTCCCATAATAAACATCTTCATATTGAATAAGAGCACATGAAATGAAATTACCGATTGATTTAATTTTTAAACTTTCATATTTACATTAGATCACATCAACTTCTGATGAATAGTTTTGAATAACCCACAGTGCAAGTAACAGTCTTCATAAAAAAAATATTTTAGCTTTAAGAGGAGAAGGCTAAATGAAAACACTAACTGATCTAACAACTAAACTTTTGAAATTGCATTTACTCAAAATAATTTCAAATGAATATATTTAAAAAAAAAGCCACATCATTGTCTTCACAAAAAAAGAATTTCAGAATGAGGAGAAGGAAATTTAATGAAATTACTGTCTGATCTAACATCTAAAATTTCAAATCAACATTGACTCAAAACAATTTAAAATGACTCCATAAAATTAAATAAAAATAATAAAAACAAAACACACTGAACATATTTGTCTCCATGAAAATTATTTTTTGAATTGAAGAAGGAAAAGTGAAATGAAAGTAATGACTAATCTAACCTCTAAATTTTATAATTGCACTTAGTTACTGTAATTTTTTATGAATATTTTTTAAAATCATTAGTGAACATTACTTTCTTCATAGAAAGCAATTTCATATTGAAGAAGAGTAGTTGAAATCAAATTATTGACTGCTCTAACACCAAAACTTTTAGACTAGCACGACTCACAACAAATTTGGATATCTTTTAAAACAACTCCCATTGCACATAATTGTCTGCATAATAATGATTTCCTAATTTAAGAAGATATAAAAAAATAATTAATACTTGAGTGAAATTTTTTCACCAAGGTAGCAAAACAACCAAAACATTAAAAGAAAGAAATGAAACTACCTCTTCAATCACCAAAGCATCGAACTGTCAAAAGGGAAAACAAAAAGTAGATTTTGCCGTCTGGGATGAAGTGATGACAGAACTTGGGTTCGAATCTAAGAAAGAACGATGGTCAGAGATGAAGTGATGACATCGGGGATCGAGAAGTTTAATGGCACAGATTTTGTTTACTGGAGGATGCCGATAAATGACTACCTCTATGGGAAGAAACTTCATCTTCCGTTACTGGGAAAACGACCAAAAAAGATGGACGGGGCGGAATAGAATCTGTTGGATCGACAGATTCTAGGGGTTATACAATTAACTCTGTCGAGATCAGTTTTCTATACCGTCATCAAGGAGAGGTCTACTACAGATCTCATGGCGGCTTTTCAGATATGTATGAAAAGCTATCAGCGAATAACAAGGTGCATATGATGAAAAAGTTATTCAACTTGAAGTTAAACAAGGTGTGTCTGTTGCTCAACACATACATGATTTCAACACTATCACAAATCAGTTGTTGTCTGTTGAAATTGATTTTGATGATGAGATATGTGTGTTGATATTGTTGGCTTCATTGCCAAATAGCTGGGAAGCTATGAGGATAACATTTAATGGTTTTGCAGGTAAATCTAAGCTGAAATATGATGATATTCATAATTTGATTTTGGCTGAGAAAGTGCGCAGGAAAGATTCTGGCAAGACCTTGTGTTCAAGTTCGGCGCTGAATGTCGATTCCAGAAGGAGATCATATGACAGGAACTCAAACAGAGGAAGATCAAAATCAAAATCTGGTCAGCAGACAACCTGCTGGAATTGTTGCAAGTCCGACCACATAAAAGGAACTACAAGAATCCAAAGAAGAAGAAGAATGATAGCGCTAATATTATAACAGAAGAAATACAAGATGCGTTATTGCTGGTAGTTCACAGTTCTTTTGATGACTGTATACTTCAGGGGCTTCCTTCAATATATTTTCCCATCGGGAGTTAATGCAAAATTATATTACAGGTAACTTTGGGAAGATATATCTGGCTGACGGAAAAGCTTTGGACGTTGTGAGGATGAGAAACACTGATATTACACTCTCTAATAAAAGCAAATAGGCTTTGCAAATGGTTAGACACGTTCCTGAGTTGAAGAAAAACGTCATATCTGTTGGGCAGCTCAATAATGATGGTCATTCGGTAGTGTTCTTAGATAGCACCTTGAAGGTTACCAAAGGAGCATTAGTACTGGCTTGGGGTAAGAAGACTGACACACTATATATGACTACATGTTTACTCAGGCGTGGACACATGAGTCATAGGTGCATTATGGGGAAGCAGAAAAAGGTCAATTTCCTGAAAAGTGGTAGAGTGTCAAAGACAGAAAAACCAGATCTTGTACAGACAAATATTGGAGAACCATAAAGCCGTGAATAAATCTTGCAAGATAAGAATTCAAATAAGTGGGAGCTGACCAAGAAAGAGGAAATGAATTCCCTGCAAGGGAATCAGACTTGGGAGCTGGCAGAACTTCCACCAAGGAAGAAGACATTACACAACAAGTGGGTGTATCTGGTGAAGACTGTGTTTGGTGGCAGTAAGAGGTACAAGGCTAGACTTGTTGAAAAAGATTTTGAGCAGGGGCAGAATATTGCTTATGCAATGGGAGTTATAAGTAGATACAAGAGTAATCCAGGAAAGAGCTTGGTGGTACATGCCTACGTTGACGGTGATATGTCAACTGAGGGTGTTACTCGTGAGAAGCTGAAGTTCTGCTTAACTTCAGCTGGTCTTCTGGCATGAAAATAGGGACTTCGAGTTGCAGAGGTGGAGGATATCATGTTTGAGAAAAAGATTGGTACAAATAGTAGATGATGTAGCTAGTAGGTGTTACAGTCAGTGTCCCAGTCTCCAAGTGAGATAATTGTTGGGTAATGTGGAGACCCGAGCCACCGAAATTTAATTAGTTTTTTAATTAAGAATCCCACCTACCGCTTACCTACTAAACCCACCTACCGCTCTCATGGTGTCTATAAATAGCCTCTTTTGACTTAAAAAAGGCCAAACCAAGAAATGTCAAGCCAAGTACTCTTGAGAGTTAAGAGAAAGAGAGGAACAAAGAGAGAGAGAAGAAGATTGAGAGAAGAAAATAGAGATTTTCTTGTAAACGTCGAGACACTCGACATTGTAATTCCTCGAAGAAATAATATCCTCTGCAGCTCTGATGTTTTTCTGCGTAGGCAATTTGTCGAACAACGTAAATCTGTGTGTCGCTCTTATGTTTTTCTGCGTGCAATTTTATTCATTTTATTTTTCGATTTGTTGTCGTCGTTTTTGACACAACATAAGCACAAAATAAAGAAAATATAGAGAGGTATCATTGGCATTACATAGTTGGAAAGGAGATCAAATCATGAAATGCTCTCAGCTTTATCCCAGCTCTTGTCGTTCTGCGAGCAATTGACGCCGAAAAGCATCTGTAGTAAGAACTTTCTTCTTTTCTCTCATGTAACCAACACTTGCAAGATAAAAAAGAGGTAACAAAGCTCAGGAATATCCCTGTCCACTTTTACGAGACATGTCGGTAACACTCTAATGCTTTGGGCATGCCTCACACAAGACAAATCTGGTTTCAAGTTGATTTGCTTTAAAAAAAGACAAATAAAGTCAAATAAAGTTTATAGAAGAAAAAATTAAAACAAAATAGAAATCAATGGTAGAAAAAATGGCCCTCTAATTTTTTCATAATTGGGACTGGATTGGGTTATCTTCAAATTTGATCTTTTAGATCCCCATCTATGAATTGCATCATTTTTTACAAATCAAACTTCAACCCAATCCTTCTAGGTACGTCTCAATTTTTTATTCAGGTTACTTTGATTTCGGAGGTTGGAACTATAAATACAAATTAAATTTCCACCGAATGAAGAATAAATTCTAATTTTACGCCACAATTTTAATATTAAACCAACTTCAATTCAACATGAAATTGCACACTTTGAACAGCAATCATACTTCAGCGCACACACAGAACCCATAAAACACTCCCAAAAGCTCGCATTGCCGAGCAACGCCCCACAAATATTATCTACAAAGAAAGAGCAAGCGGTTCGATTAAATAGGAATAGCTCTAGCAACACGAGGGTAGACCACATGAACCGGGTGGGACATTATGCGCCTGCCCTTCATTCGCCGGAAGACGTATACCAACGCACCAACTGGCCACTCCACCACTCCCGCCGCAGCGCAGGCCACCATTCCGACCGCCGGACCTACCACCTTGCGCCTCCCCATCCTCACTCCAGTATGCCCCGTAGTCGCATGCTGATGAACCATTTTCACCTTCGTAAACTCCTTGTCTTATCGTAGCTGTATTCTATCGTATGAATAACCTCTGATTGCCGTTTGCTGAGGCTGAAAACTCATATTTAAAGGTATCGTTCGTGACGCTGGCGATTTCCGTTAAGATAAAGGCGATAGATAATAAAAGTATATTTGTGACGCGTGGCGATTTACGTTAAGAGATTGAGGCCACGGCTAATGCATATTGTGACGAGTGTAAATTTGAGGGATCACCTGAATTTAATGCATTTTTACTAGCTGGAGGATCACATATTAAATATTATCGTTTAATTAGCCTTCATTTGGGATATATGACACGATACCGGTTGGGTACTTGGGTTTTACGAATTTGAATTTTCTTAAAAAACTTATTTGATAAAAATTTGAAGTCACGGGCATCATTGAAATGGACTTGTTATCTCATAAACAATTTTTTCGTTTAAATTTTACACTCAAATTATAAATTATTAACTACTGTCCCGCTAAAATTGTCTTAATCGGCATATATTAGCAATAATCTAAAATTCAAATTCTGCCAAATTAAGATTCAAAAATAAACTAATCAGCTTAAATAATTTGATGCTTTTCATTTACGGCATTCGTACTCCATTAATCCTTTGTGTGGTAATTGGATTGATGGATTATTTTTGATAAAACTAGTATTAGTTTTTCTGTCGCACTACATTACTAATGTAATTAATTTTTAATGAGCTGTTTAATTTTTGTTGAAGTTATAAATTACACTTAGAAAATGATTTGATTGGATATCTTGTAACAAAAATTATCTAAAAGTTTTTTAGAGATCCAATCTCTTATATCCAAGGGAAAACATGGCGTTGTTTGGGTTTCTTGGAGCGTTGTCGTGATTTTGTGTGCCGCTAGGATTTGCATGTACATAAGAAATATGACCATATGAATCTTGAGAAAATTCAACGGGTCTCGCTTAATGGACACTAAAGAACTGTATCGGGTTAGTCGAAAGACGAAAATGCAAAGCGTTGTTTTCTTCGGGCGAAACTATGAGCATACCGCACAGAAGCATGACAGAACGAAAGAACACGTGACATCTAATCCAAGGGAGGCGGTCAAGGGGCGCCACATATAATGCATTTCCAATCATCTCAGAATACCCCTTATCCAAGGAGAGCTAGCCATTAGATTACAGTGATACACACGTGCCTAGCAGTTTAAGTTTAACTCTTATGACAGAAGAGCCTCTACTCAGGATTCCATTAAGAAAGATCATTGATGACATTTCAGTCGACCTAATATGTGTCGATCGACCAACAAACACGTGTAAAATATCATTAAATGATCATCTTTAAGCGATTATGAATATCAGATGGCACCAATGTTAGTTATGAATATAAGAGCCAATCACAAATGTTGAAAGGTGTCATAATAAATTATAATGTCACTATTAAAATAGGGGCAACCTATAATTTTATACCATATATCCCTAGGACCTATCAATAAGAGGTTGTCACTTCAATAAAGGACCACAAAATTTACTCTCTTCGCACTTGTATTACTCTGCAATCTATTTTCCTCTCCCTCTCTTTGCTCCTATCTTTTATCCAACTCTCTATACCTTGGGTGTGTTCTACAAGACACTTTTGAATTGACTGTCCTAAAAGGTGAGGTAAGTGTGGAATCATGTTATCAACAAGAAATGTAGCACATTACAAAAAAGTAATTCACTTGAGAGAAACGTCAAATAAAGAATCTGTAAGAGAATTTATGCAACAAAAAAAAATCAGGAACTTTCTGATCAAATGACAGGTTAGATGACATAATTGACCCACACACTACTCAAGGGAAAAACAAAATATCCATCATGGTGGAGTTTGTTCAATTGCTCTACCAAAAAGTGGAATAATCCGACAACCACTTGTAAAAGAGAGCCTCAAGAGATGATGAGTGAAGTTTGAAGCACAGTCTACGCCCCAAACAGGAAGGCAATTAATCATCTTAAGACGATAAATATATGATAAAAACTACTTAAGAAGACCAAGCCAGCCGAACAAATGATCTGCAAGCAACGGGAAAATACCAATGCCACTTAGTTGAGAGTTTCAATGGCAGAGTTAGTGGAGTACATACAAGATAAGAAGTACTTCAAAGAGGTTCTATCAATGAGAATTAGAGCTTTCTCAAGAATATGAAGAAGTTATACAAATGCCACAAGGACATGTACCTCTAGCACCTTATTGAAGAATTGATTTGGATTGAGAAACTCAAAGAGTTCATAGCACCAAAGGCAGGAGAAAGCCACATAGAAGATGTTATCTGAGCCAACATTATCCCCATCAAAGGGATACTACTAGTTATCCTGGGAGGTGATTGGTTTGGCAAGCCAATCCTAAAAGGCTCATAATGGGAGAAATCTACACTACTGCTTTCACACCAAATCAGAAGCATCATCCGTCAATTATTTTTTCTAACATTGATTTTACCCCGTAGGAGAATCCTTACAATGAGCACAGTAGTCACAGTGATGATTAATAAATACCATATGAGTGGTCTTTTAATTGACACTAGCAGTTTATGAAATATCCTAATAAAGCCAGCCTTTAATAAAATGCAATTATTGGTCGAACCACTACTTTCATTGACCAACTTGCTCTATGATTTTTTTTGGTAAATGAATGGAAGGCTTGAGAAAATTCAGTCTATTTGTCAACTGAGGGGAAGCTGATAACCACTTCTCCAACT
Organism: Phalaenopsis hybrid cultivar; assembly: GCA_002079205.1. Lineage (NCBI taxonomy): Eukaryota > Viridiplantae > Streptophyta > Magnoliopsida > Asparagales > Orchidaceae > Phalaenopsis > Phalaenopsis hybrid cultivar. The sequence goes on along the minus strand of JXCR01097577.1, from coordinate 95,274 downwards.
TGAAAAACTTACAAGTGTTTGACAGCAAATTCACCAAAATGCATCTTTGAATGGAGATTGCTCAAAGACTTCAGAGTTGAGGTTTCCACCTATAAAGTTGTAGTACAGTTTCCATGAAATGAGGAGATAGTCAGTGTTTATGGAAATTTAGATCAGTCTCACACATGTTATCTTCGAGCGGTTGACAATATGGAGCAAGAGTCATTTGATTTCCAAAACCAATGAAAGGAGGATCTTGAAAGTGATGAAACCATAATTGAGATTCCTATTTCCCTCAATGAATTGAGTATATTTTTTCTAATAAGTGAAAGTTTTGATGCAATGCATAGAGACTTGTTGATCCATACTCTGAAAGAGCATCATGACATTTTTTCTTGATCAACCATTGAAATGTTAGGCATCCCAATCGACATAACATGCCACCATCTTAATGTTAATACAATGACCCAAGGAAAATATTTTAATAGGGTCATTGGAGCAAAAAGATGCAAAAAGGAGCAAATTTGGAGTGAAAAGGACCAAAATGTGGAAATTTGAACTAGGCTGCCGAAGGCGCCCTCGATTCCGCCGCCGACGAGTTTTTCCCGAGGCTACAGAACAAAATTCTCTAGAAGTCCACCGACGATGCCCTCGAGGCCGCCGACGGCGAGCTCGGTGGTTATGCCTACTCAAGCTTTGGATAAGACCAAATTTTGAAGGGATGCTTAGGCAACTCTTGGAAAAGCTCATCAAAACTTTAAAAGAATATTTTGGCAAAAAATTAGAGAGGTCTTGGAGGTTAGAAATGTTCCATTAGTGCATAGAGAATTTACTAGAGTGTCTAAATTGTTAGAAATTATTCGAGAGATTGTAAGAGTAGAGGGAAAGTGAGAGATTTGTTCCTCCTTGTTATTTCAAAGAAGAATTCTGTTGCTGTAAACAAAAGGAAGAGATTAAGAGGAACTTCGAGGATTGTTCTTGGGGAAAAAATAAAGATAAGTTATTTACTTGTTGCAGTTTGTATGACTTTGATTTTATATATGAATTTCAAGTTCTTTTGTGTTTTCCCCATGAGATCAGAGTGGTTTTCTCTGTCTTTCTCCTTGTCTCGAGATTTGTGAAATGGTTATNTGAAATGGTGATTTGAATTGGTGAAGCCATGAAAATATTTAAGAAATTGTGATGATCTTTTCGCTTCGATTTTAATTACTTTCAATCTGGCCCAATTGATTTGTTAAAATATGTTGAGTTTTACAACTAAAGTGAATGGTGAAGTCATGAAAATGTTTAAGAAATTGTGATGATCTTTTCACTTCGATCTTAATTTACTGAAGCCATGAAAATGTTTGAGAAATTGTGATGATCTTTTCACTTCGATCTTAATTTACTTTCAAATCTGGCCAATTGATTTGTTAAAATATGTTGAGTTTTACAACTAAAGTGAAGATTACATACAATTTTAAAGAGGTCAAAGCCCTTGGAAGTTGGGTGCAAATAAATAGGGAAATAATATTATCGGGCGTAGAATTGGAGATTTTAGAGTGACAGACTAAAATCCCCAATTCGGTCCTATCGTTTGGGTGCTGAAGTGTAGATGTTAGCCCTCAAGTGAGGGGAATGTGGGAGCTCCGAAGTGAGAGCCGGTATTCTCCCAGCCTAGCCGCAGATTCAGTAAACAAGCGTACGATTAGTCAATGTTCTTTATTCTTGGATAAAAGGGTAAAGAATAAGTATGCTTCTATTTGACACAATATAAATTGAACTAATTCACTTTATCCATTCACTATAATTTCTTGACAAGGAGAAGTATGCTTTCTTACATATTGAATATCACAATTAAATAATTTATTAGTATAATTAGTTATTTAAGAGTTATTAAAATTACATATTTATTTCAATTGTCTATTAATGTTAGTATCATTAGTTATTTAATAGTTATTAAAATTACCTATTTATTTCAATTGCCTATTAGTGGCAGATAAGCAAATTGAACTTCGTTATTGTGATTAAAGTATTTCTTTTCTAAAATCATAGTTCGTAATTCTAAACTACTCCCTGTGAGATCGATATCTAGGACTCCATTAGAGCCCTATATTACTTGAGCGATACATATACTTGCGTTGATAAGTGTGACTTTACAATTATTGAATATTTATTACGTCCATATTTATCTTATATTTTAAGAATATAAAAAGTCATCGGTCATACAACCACAAAAAAAATGAAGTAGAAAATGAGAATTTTGGCAATCACTTTGGTTGGGCCAATATGTGAAGAAGTGTAAAAGCTCAAGTAGGTAGGCTAAATTCAAGCGGTACAGCACCCAACCTAGGTCTCTAATTCGGTCATCATGTTAAAGTTGAACGAAAAATGGAGAATGTGCAAGGACTTCATCAACCTGAACTTTGCCTACCCAAAAGATAGCTACCTCTTATCAAGGCTCGATGCTTTAGTTGATTCAATAGTTGGTCATATAATAATAAACATCATGGATGCCTTCTTCAGCTACCATCAAATCAAAATGCAATTGTCTGACTAAAAAAATCAACATTTAATACGAGCGAAAATCTTTATTGTTATAATGTAATGTCCTTTAGGCTAAAGAATGATGGGTCTATCTATCAGCATTTAATGGATGTAATCTTAATTTTTTAGTTTTTTTGAACTCAGAGTCATCATTTTATATTCCTTTTTCTAAATAGTGCTCTTTCTTAAACTATCAAGATGATTCAGAGAAAGAAGAACTCTAAAGAGGAGAAAACAAGATGAAACTTGGCAAATAAATTAAGTTAAAAAGAATGGAGAACTTATGTAAGGTTATCCACGTATGATAGGTCAACTGTGTACGTTTAAAATGAGATAGGATCAAAACAGCTAAAAAAATACATATCCAAAAAGAAGAGCCCTACATAAGCAACCAATAACATGAAAGTAACTCTCCAAGAAACGTGTCCATTTGGTTAATTAACTTTTGTGGGATACACAATAAAACACTTGATAATATGAGCCTTGCATATAATTTAATGATAACTAGTGAATAAACATATTGCAAGAACACATTTATCTCAATTAGGTATCTTGATTCTTCCAAGGGCTATGTCAAGCCACAATGTTAGATGGCTAATCCCCTAGATTCTGAGGTGTAAGCGTGCTTGGTCAACAAATAAGGCTTAAGGAATAATTGGGTAATCTAAAAAAGGAACATCCTTGCCTATATCATGCCATAAGAATTGAAGGTGAATCAACATATCTAAAGCATATATCGACCTATCAACATTGTAAGTTAATGGGACGATATCAATGTAGTATCAAAGGGATCAAATGGGCTCAAAGGGGATTTTCTAATGAAAGGTGAGAAAATTCTAATTATTTAGAGACAGCAGGTCAGAACTTCATAAATTTACCATTCCAAGCTATGAAGATCCTAGGATAACATGGTCAATAAGGTCGTCGACCTAGTCAAACCTTAGAACCCTTGTCAGTGTGTCTTCTAAGAAATCCTGATATCCCTAAAGTTAAAGAAAGGAAACTTTTATGACCCTATGACCTTACATAGCTGAGATTTGTAGTAGTAGGACTTTTACCTACCAAGAAAATTGTAAGGTTGCCTCTAGACTAGAAGAAAAAAAGGGGTGTTCATCTACAAAGAAAAAACTCCCCTACTTAATAGAGCTTACACCAGTCGGGGTAAAGGAGCCATTAACATCCCGGTCATTTTAGACAACCACTAAAGTAAGGAATTTATGCTTGGTCAATCGGATCGAGAAGCACAAGTAATCCTCCTTAGGACTTGCAGAATGATGCAATTATCTAACAAACTTTAATGTGGATGTCCTATTAAATATGACTTAGGTGATAGCCATGCATGAAAACTTTTTTAAAACCAACCCAATGTTCATATAAGAAAATAAAATAGATTTTAAAGTAGTGATATTTTAATCTTAAATTTTGTTTAATCTTAATCTTTTATTACTAGGATTTTCTAGAAAATATATTTTCTTAGTTTTAAAGAGCCTAAGTTATCTTCAGAGTGCTTCCTAAACAAATCACAAGCCAAAAAAGTGAAAATTTAACATTCATAAAGAAAAGAAAATAAGTAAAATGAATAAATAATTAAAAGATCAAGTGTCGTTGAGTTGACAACATATCCCAGAAAACTACGACAAATATGGTTAGGCTTCGAATATTCACATGAGTCAATTTTAGGTCATTTTACCTACATGTTATCATTTATTTTTACTTGTTGTTTCATCTCATATATCATGATTTTATACTTGTAAAAGGTTCTTTGTGCTATTTTGTAGGTTATAGGTGCCAAACATGCAAAATAGAGTCAAAATGCTTGAAAAAGTGTTGCTTGACGTCACGCCTAATCTGGGCATGACCATGCAATATTTGGGCATGATCATACCAATTTGGTGCTTGACCATGCTAGTTTTAGGTGTGATCACACCGCTGAATCGTCAGATCCTATTTTAGAAGGCATTTTCATGTCTATTTTTGTTGGATCTTTAAAATGAGAAACAAGGGCATGAACAGAAGCACTCTTTCGGGGAGATGAGAGAATTGGAGGCGGCTTGGGCACCAAATTTGAGGGTTTTTGAGATTTTTCTTTAAATTACATCTTTCTCTCTTAGATTTGAGGTATTAATGGTTTTTCTATCTTTTCCTTTATATTTTTCTTATATAATTTTGAGAGGTTATTGTATGAGAGAGGCGTTGGCTGCTACGGAAGAAGGAAAAAATCATTTTGTAAGCTTTTTCTTTCCAATTTTACTTGCAACAATGATTTTGTTGGGATTTTTTTCAGGTGTTTTTTCTATCATGTATAGCTAACCTTTTGTCGCGAATCTATAGTTTATGGGTGTGTTTTACTGTTCTCTTAGATGATTTCTTTCCGTGTATCATTTTCTTGAGAAAAAAAGGATTATTATTGTTGTGTTAACCATAGAGATTTATTTACTCCCGATCTAATCAATTAGGATATTAACATATATTTGTGATTCCTATCTATAACATAGAATCTTTTTAACAATAGACATACTTTATTGGAGTTTTGCAACCTAAAAATGGGATCGAAATAAATCTGTAGGATGCCAAGAGGATTAAAGAAGTCTCAACTTCATTTATTCTAGCATTCACTTAACCTAAATATAGGCATATGGATGATTTTCTATTCCCATTGATAACAATCAAATTGGGAAAAGTCTAAAAAAAGTCATAAATCACCACATTAGCTAAATCACCAAGGTGCAAGCCTCACTACCTTGAAAAATAGTAAGATTTGCCCTCCTGAATAATTATAAACACTTTCCTCATGGGATCAATACATGATACTCTTTAAGCACATTATTACTTGACATATATACTTGTGTTGTGCGACCAACTTAATGAAAGGTTTTTTGCTCATCAAGCTTTTAGTGTCATTGCCAGAGAAACAAATTAAGAAGAATTCTAATTTAAGGAGAACTTTAATTTAATTGTTGAGAATCTAAGTTTAGTAGTTTTTTTCCCTTTATTTCATATTTGTTAACAATTTTATTATTATTGTGTTTTCTTACATATGTTGAAAAATAAAAAATAAAAAAAGAAAGTTGAATAAAATAAAAGTGCCAAAAAGCCAAAAAAGAATGTTTCATTACTACACATTGGAAAACCCTCAGGAAAATCAATTTATACATTTTCAAGCATATACCAACCCATTGATGGATAACTTTCTAATGAAATTTGAACACCAAATGGAAAAACCTTCAGGAAAATTTGTTTATAACACTTATGGAGTATTCTAATCCCTTGATGCCTAGAAATCACATGAATTTTGATCCCATGACATAGGAGCTAGGTTTGATCATCCTTTTTCCAATACTTGCAACCCCAACTAGACTACTTGACCAAACTCAAATATGAACAATAATGATATTTATGTAGAAAACCAACTTTGGAGAAGAACTCAAGATAACCATGTACAAAAATGGAATAATTGGGATAGTGACTGCATTTGTTTAAATCAACTCTGGGAAGTCACCTCAAATTATAGAGGATAATTTGTCATTAGAATAGTTGGTAGAAAATTTGAGGAATCAATCTAACACTTGCACCCAAAATTGGGCGACCTACCCAAGCTTCAATTGGAATAATAATAACTTTAATAAAAATACCCATTTCGATCCCACAAGATGTTGTAATAACCATGATAGTGACTACCTTGAAAAAAATGAGTATTTGGAGGAATTAATGATAAACTTGGGGAAGGAGTTACAAAGCAAAGCTGATGACCTTAGAAATATTAAATATCAAGTTGGGAAGTTTGTTAACTGATCCTGATGTTCTATAAAGAAGTTAAATGCGATAAATGAAATTATATGCTTAATTTCCTTAATAATGATTCTTACTTTGCAATGAAGCCAAAAACTTGATCCCAAACAAAAGCTAAGTAAAATTTTCACTAAGAAGAACATAAGAATAAAGTTATAATATTTAATTATGGGATACTACACAAGTATATGAATAATTATCAACTAATATAGGACTTTTTGATTAAGCCCCAAATATCGAACCCACAAGGATAAATACTTTATGCAACTTACAAAATAAGAGGAATTAGATAACAAAATTTGACTTAACAAAAAATTCTTATTTAAACTCTATATGCTATAATAGGAATGAGAATTTGATTTTTTTTTGTAAATTTTTGATAATTGAAAATAAAGTAAGCAACTAATTAACTTAACTAAATACTTGCAAGATGAATGTGATATAAATAAAATATCTTTTTTCTTATCATGAATCAGTAACAAGTATAAAAATTTTGTTGTGAAATTATTATAATTGTGTTGTGCCAAATAAGAGTAATAATATTCTTTACCCTTACTAGAGAAGCTATAAAGAACATTGACGATCTATAGTTTGAATAGTTTTGAAGACCAGTTATGTAGGGAAGATACTAGCTCTCACTTTAGAGTTCCCTCTTCTCCCTCTACCTAGGGGCTAACATCTCGTATCATAACCTAAAACTACAAATCAAATTGGGGCCTTTAGCCTCTCACTCTAAAGTCCTCTAATTCTACACGCTTCAAAGTTTATTTCTCTATTTATTTGCACTCAACTATATGAACTACATTCTCATCCATGAGATCAAATATGATTCTTACCATTTGTTGACTAAGACAATACTATCTTAGATCTTACATGTTCTCACAACAGTTATTAACATTTTAATTTGTCAAATCAAGAAGAAATTAAAGTACAAGGTTTAAAATCATCACAACTTCCTCCAACTTTAAAGTCTATTACTTCACACAACTTCCTTTCAATATTTAATCACTTTTCATTTTAAGGAAAAAGATAAAGAAACCTTCTCAAAATCCATGGAGAAAACACAACCACACTTGAGTTTAAAAGTATAAATCATCCACTCAAATAAGGAGTCTAAATCAAAACCAAATGTAGTCACAAAGATAAACAATTTTCTCAAATCCTCTCGACCAAATATCTTGAAGTTCCTTTCAATTCTCTTCCTTCACTCACAATACAAACTAAAACTCAAAATAAAAAGAAAAGGTGGCCAGTGGCGCCTGCCGCGGGTATTTGCAATGGATGGATGATTGGCTGTTGGTTGACCTCTTCCTTTGATTATCTAAGTCTTCTTTAATAAAAATCCATGGGGTGACTTAGTGTTTCTTTAAAATGTCTCAATTCAATGAATTTTCTAGCAGTTGCCTCCTTTCAAAATCTAATTGAATGAATTTTCGTGTCTACGAACTATTTCTCACGTTTTGACCAAGGGTTGCTTCAAACACCTCTCCAAAAATTCATCCAAATTCAATCAATCATCAAATAACTACTTCTGCTGCTTAAGAGCTCGGTACATGGTGCTTAGGTGTGACTCTCTTTATATAATTGGTGCATAAGCGCCAGTTTTGGGCGCTTAAGCGCCTCAGTTCATTTTTTGCACCTTCTTCATTTTTGCTCCAATTTTGATTCTTTTTCACTTCTTTTACTATTTTTCATCCATTTGATTGTACCTAAAAGAAAAAACACATAAATATCTTTTATTAAAGCATAGTTTCTCAAAAATAGGTATAAAAATATGTACTAAAAGATTATATATTTTAGGTGTATCAAAATCCTCTAAACTTAAAATGTTACTTGTCCTCAAGTGACACTTCAATCTTTTAAAAACTAAATAAGTAGATTATGTATATGTGTTTCTAAAATTTTGATGTAAAAATATAGTAGTCCAATTTAGAAAAAAAATATTATCAAATGAGACCAACTTAGAGTTCAGAAATTTTTAATGTAAGGAAATCTGAATCTATGGTTCCAATCTAGTTTAGAAATATTGTAGATTTTCCAAACATAGAGTTTAGGCATTCTATCATCTCCACTTAAAATTTTTTATCAAGCATAATTTTACTTACTATATTATATCCTCAAGCTTAAGAGTTTCTCAAGTTTTATACTTTAAAAGGATAAGACGTGGAACCAATTTTTAATTTAGCACTAATCCTCAAGCTTCGCCTCCCTTTTTCAACATTTCCTTTTTTTCTTTTTTTCTTTTTCTTTTTTTTTCAGGCAAGGATTACTATATCTGGATAGACCTTTAATGATTTTGAATTCCACCTTTTTTTCTTAAAGCAAAGAGTTGATATATTTCCTTTACTTAAAAACATAATAATAGTTTTTTGAAAATGACTTTTAATAAAAGAAATTTAAGTTTTGAAAATAAATGTCTAATTCTTCTACATTTTTCAAAAATATAATTTCTCCTACTAAAGATAGTTACACAATATTTATCATTTCCGCACTAAACAAAATTTTATCTTTAAGTTTTTATTCATTACTATAAATTTTAGCTAAATTCTCTTACTCATTTCTATACTCAAAATTTTACTTCCCTAATATAAATTCATATACATTATCATTTTTCTTCAAATCAAAATCAAATTTATTTGAAATACATTTCGGAACAAATAAATTTCAAGTTTTTAGAAAAATTTTCATCCCCTCCCCAAACTTAAATTTTTAATAGAATAAAACATTTTAGCATCATATATAAATAGGCAGGAATGAAAAATAAAAATAACATGCTAACATAAATTTTTACATCCTAAATATTCAAGTACAAAAATTAAAAATAGGAGTAAAAATTAAATTGATCAAATTTTAATTTACTTAACATATAGAGATTCATTAGACTTCTATGCAGTGGAAGATATCATAAAAGCAAACAAACATACAAAGAAACATTCACAACTGCAACATAAAAAAAATATCTGTTAGTAAATTGAAAACCTAAAGCATGAAGTTTTTAAGTGACAATTAACGATATTCTAAACCTTCCTAAGATCAGAATTAAGTTCAATACAAACTAACTAAATACACTAAATAACACAATTAACACAATTACTACCACAAAAAAACATACATCACAACAGTATCTAACAAAATAAAACACAAACAAAACTAACAGTCTTAACAAATACAACTCAAACACAACAAAAGTATAGTATAACTGCACCACAAAAAATTCACAACAATACATTAAAAAAACTTACTAAACTAAAGGACCAGTCTAATCATCATCTTCCTCAACATCACTCTCATCACTATGTCAAGTAGTTGCAGGCTCATATGATGGATATCCTGGATATTGAGGGAAAACTACACCCTGGTTACCTCTCATGAGGTTTTCCATAGATGAGTAGTATTCTTCCTCATAATCACTACGTCTCCTCATATATTCATCTATATGTTTTGCAAAATTTTCTAAATTTAATGCCTTATTAGCAGCGTTGTTAACATTTTCCAAAAACCTCTGCAATACTTGTGACTGAGAATCAGATCTAAAGTTTGACCCTGTCATGTAGAAGCACGTGATGTGGAAGCTTAAGATGTCGAAGCAGTTGAAATACTGGAAAACCCACCTCTCCAGCCAAAAATTGAATGGTGTGAATATAACTTCACATTCACACTAGTAATAGGCTTGAGTGGCTGCAATATCTCCTCCCAACTATCAAATCTACCTTAAACTTGTTCATATAATGAAAAGATCAAGGATGTGAATCTCAAACCTGCAGTGGTAGCAGCGACGACAAAACTGGTAATAACACTATGAATCAAGGATCCAATGTCGATGGGCTTGAACTGCTGAATACAATATTTCAAAGTTGCTCAATCACGAGTCACTTCACTAAGATAATTGGTAGGAAGTCGACGAGCATAAATGAATTAATGTCATGCCTTCGCAGAGGCATCTAACTTTGAATTGGGGAAGTTGACTCTTCTTTCATTGGTAACTTCCATAATCCTCTTCCTCCAGTCAATGATGAAATAATTTAATCTAACGCCTCCTCATTTGGACTATAGTTCAAATAAAAACATAAAGTACTTGGGGGAAAATGATAAAATTGATTTGTTACCTTAAATGAGAATGTCACTATCTTTCCTCTAAAGAAGACTCCTTCTTCAGCCTCGGGGAGATTTTTATAAAACTCTCGAAGAACAGAAATAACTGTCACAGCAGAAAAATATGAAAACCGCTCCCACTGGCGGCGAACAATCATATCCTCCACAGCTCCTCCCGGGCTCTTGAAACAACTCATAGGAATCAACTTTCTCGATTGCATTGCATCACTATATCGATCCTGTGCTCTAGCACTTACAAACTTTCTTGAATCAAATTGAGCTTTTCCCTCACTCCTCTTCATTCTTGGTGTCATTTCTAAAAGTCACAAAAAATTCAGAATAAATTCCCATTTCAACTCTAATCATTAAAATTACTCCTAAAAGTTTAAACTACCAAATCTATGTATTTTCCATTGATTTTTCTTAAATTTTCACTATGAAAAGTGATTTTTAGGTAGATCCATAATGTGTTCAAAATACATGGTAAAAGTACAAAATGTTTACATAGAAGTGAAGCTCTTACCTCAAGGATATCAAATCTAGAAACTCTTTTTTCAAATCACACGAAATCTTCAAAATTGAGTATGCCCTAACTTCAAATCCGCGATCTTAAAAGGAATGGAACGAAGTCGAGGTTTGAAAATGAATTTTCTTTTTCTTTTTCTAACTAATGAACTTCTTTCTCATTACTTCCTCCTCTTTCTTCAGTTCACTCTCCCAAGGTGACATCAATTCACTCTCCCAAGATGACTTCTCCTCATACCCTTCTATTTATAGTCTCTAAACTCCACCTATAACTCTTAGGCACGTTCTAGAACTGCTAATCCAAGTTAAAGCCAACCAAATCATGGCTAAAACTTTTAAAAATTGAAATTCACACATGTTTTTTAACTGTCACGCCTATGCGCCATTGCTCAATTTAGCACAGGTCAACTTAACGTCCAAATACCTGTTCTAACATGTCTAAGTAATTTTTTAAGGTCTTAGAATAATCACTAAATCATTATATATTCAAAATATAACCAAAATTTTCTAAATCAAACATAACAACATAACATTCAAAACAAACACACATATAACTATGGGTTGCCCCCCACAGAGTGTTGGTTTAACGTCGTCAGCCCGACGTAACCAGTGCTTATTCTAGTTGACCTAACATCATAAGATCATTTAATTTAAGTTGGTCACCTAAAAATTATGGTTTCATCCTGTGACCATTCACTTTAAATATTTTATTAGTTTTAGGATCTTTGAAATTTACAGCTCCATAGGGATTAACTTTCATCATAACAAATGAGCCCATCCACCTGGACTTAAATTTGCCTGGATATAATCTTAACTTTGCATTATAAAGAAAAACGTGTTGCTCTGACTCAAAATTTTTAGTAAGAATCCTCCGATCACACCACATCATCATCTTTTCTTTGTAAATCTTAACACTTTTATTAAATTAATTCTTTATCTCTTCAAGCTAATTTAACTGCAATAGTCTTTTCTCACTAGCATCCTTTAAATTTTAATTAAATTCTTTTATAGCCCAATATGCTTTATGCTCAAGTTCAACTGGTAAATGACAAGCCTTCCCAAATATTAGGTTGTATGGGGAAATTCCTATAGGAGTTCTGTTTGCAGTCCTATAAGTCCACAAAGTATAGTCAATTTTGACTGACCAATCCATTTTAGTTGGATTCAAGAATTTTTCCAATATTATTTTAATTTCATTATTGGATAATTCATCCAAACCACTTGTATGAAGATGATAAGCAGTAACAATTCAATGGTTAATATGATATTTTTTTAATAACTTCTCCATTATTGCATTTTTGAAATGACTTCCCTCATCAGTTATGATCATTCTCAACATCCCAAATCTACAAAATATGTTCATTTTCAAAAACTTTGCAACACTTTGAGAATCACAACAAGGTAAAGCAAAACCTTCTATCCATTTGGATACAAAAATCTACTACGAACAATATATATAAGTTTTTGAAAGATGGTATAAATGGTCCCATGAAATCTAATCCCCAAACATCAAATATCTCAACCTCTAACACATAATTAAGGGGCATCTCATTTCTTCTAGAAATATTGCATACTCGTTGACATCGATTACAAGTTTTGATATAAGCATTAACATCTATAAAGATTGTAGGCTAATAAAATATAGATTGCAAAATTTTGTATGTTGTTATATCAACACCAAAATGTCCCCTAAAATCACAATTATGAAATTTTTGGATAATTTCATAAGTTTCTTCTAAAGGCACAGATCTTCGAATAATAAGATCCTTTCCTTGTTTATATAAAAATTGGTCATCCCAAAAATAAGTCTTAGCTTCAGATATAAATTTCCTGTTCTAGTGGTATGTCATTCCATAAGGTAAAATATCACTAATAATAAAATTCACAATCTCGGCATACCATAGAACTCACCAATCATTAATATTGAGCAATTCCTTACCTGGAAAATGTTCATTAATCTCTTTTTCAAAACAAAGTGGTTTCCCAAATTCAAGCCTGGATAGATGATTAACAATTTGATTCTCATCTCCCTTCCTATCTACTATCACAAAGTCAAATTCTTGCAAAAGAAGAATTCATCTTATAAGTCTTGGTTTTGCATCCTTTTTTTCATTAAATACTTAATTGCAGAATGATCAGTATGTGTAATACATTTAGTTTCAATTAAGTATGATCTAAATTTATCAAAAGCATATACTACAACTAATAACACTTTCTCAGTTGTGGTATAATTAATTTAAGCTTCATTAAGAGTTCTACTAGCATAGTAGATAACTTTGAAAATCTTATCATGCTTTTATCTTAAAACAACATCAATAGCATAATTACTTGCATCACACATTATTTCAAAAGATTTTTCCCAATCTTGTGAAACAATAATTGGTGCAGTGACTAATTTTTCTTTTAATAATTCAAAATCTTTTAGGTACTCTTTATCAAAATTAAAAATTACATCTTTTTCAAGTAAATGACACAGGCTTAGCAATATTTGAAAAGTTTTTAATATATCACCTGTAGAATCCAGCATGTCCTTAAAAACTCCTAATTTCCTTCACACTTGTTGGATAAGAAAAATTAGATATCACTTGAATTTTTGCAGGGTCTACTTCCATACCATTTTATGAAATCTTATGTCCCAAAAAAATTCCTCCTGCTATCATAAATTGACTTTTTTCCCAATTAAGTACTAAATTTATTTCTTCATAGTGGTTAAGAAATTTTGATAAATGTTCTAAACATAATTCAAATGAAGTTCCAAAAACTGAAAAATCATCCATAAAAACTTTATCCCTTTTTTAATTAAATCACAAAAAATAGCCATCATAAATCTTTGAAATGTAACAGGTGCATTACATAAACCAAATGACATTCTTCTAAAAGTAAATGTACCATAAGGACTGGTAAAAATTTTTTTCTCTTGATTCTCAGGAGCTATTTGTATTTGGTGATAACTAGTATATCCATCTAAAAAATAAATGTATTTATGCTCAGCTAGTATATCCATCATTTGATCTAGAAAGGGTAGTGGAAAATGATATTTCCCTATGATAATATTTAATTTTTTATAATCAATGTATATTCACCATCCTGTGACTTGTCTTATTGGTATTAACTCATTATGTTCATTCATAGTCATAATAACTCCTCCTCTCTTAGGAACACAGAGAATTGGACTAACCCACGCACTATCTAAAATAGAGTAGATAATTCCAGCATCTAACCACTTTAAAATTTCTTTCTTAACAACTTCCTTCATAATAGGATTTAATCTTTTTTAAGGATCAGCCCTGGGTTTGTAGTTCTCTTTCGTAGGAATTCTATGTATACAAATTAAATGACTGATTCCTTTTATATTAGTAATTGTCCATCCAAAGACTTTCTTGTAATTCTTCAAAGTTTTCATTAAACTCATTGCTTCTTCTAAGGTTAATCTTGAGGAAATTATAATAGGTATTGTTGAGAAATCACCTAAAAAGGCATAATTCAAATGTTCAAGAAGTATCTTCAACTCAAGCTCAAGAGGTTTTTCAATTGATGGAAAAAAAGATGTATTTTTTTCTGTCGTGTCCCAAACTTCAAAACTTTTTCAAACATAATTTGAGTCTTCCTTATAAAAATCTTCACATTGATCTAATTCCTCTACTTGCTTGTGTTCCAACTTTTTCATTTCAAATTTCTCTTTGAAATGTCATTCACTTAAATATCTTATCACATCCATTCTATAACATTCATTATCTTTACCTTTTGCAGGATATTTCATTGAAATATAACTACTAAATGTAACTATCTGATCATTGACGAGCATAGTTAATTCCCCTTTCTGCACATCTATCATTGATCTTCCTGTGGCTAAGAAAGGCCTCCCCAAAATTATAGGTATCTCATTATCTTCCTCCATATCTCACACAATGAAATCAGCATGAAAGACAAATTAATCCACTTTCATTAAGTCATCTTCTATAAGTTCTTTAGGATAGGTTATTGAACGATCTGCTAACTGCAGAGTTACAGTAGTAGGGGATATTTCTCCTAATCCTAATTTTTTAAATATTGATAATGAAATAAGGTTGATGCTTGCACCTAAATCACATAAAGATTTTCCATAAAATCTGTCTTCTATTGCACATGGAATTGTAAAGCTACCAAGATCTTTAAGCTTTTCAGGAAGATTTTTCTGAATTATAGCCCACACTCCTCACTAAGTGAAATAGTCTTATTATCTTCAAACTTTCTTTTCCTGTTAAGAATATCCTTAATAAACTTCACATAGCTTGACATTTGTTCTAAGGCTTCAGCAAATGAAATATTAATTGTAAGTTTCCTAAAAATTTCCAGAAATTTTGAAAATTGTTTATCCAACTTCTGTTGATAGAGCCTCTGAGAAAATGGATGTGGTGGTTTTTACAAGTCAACTTTAAGTGGAGAAATATGTTTCTCTAAACCATTCATAACGTCCTCTTCAGGCTCTTCAATTTCTTTTCTCCATACTTCAGTCCCTTTTTGAACTTTAGCTTCTAGTTTTCTTCTGCTTTTAAGTTGAACAACCTTTACTTGATTTTTATTCTAATCTTTTGGATTTGCTTCTGTATTACTAGGAAGTGTTCGTTGGGATCTATTACTTAATGAATTTGTTATTTATCCCAACTAATTTTCAATATTTCTTATTGTAGCTTCATGACTTTGTAACTAAATTCACATTTGTAAACCATTTCTTCTATAAATAACTTTTTCTACTTAAATTGTGGATTATTATTAAAACTTGGAGGATAAGTAGGTTACTATTCACTTGGTTGTTCTAGTTTCCCAATTAGTTTACTTGGTTATTCCCCCATTGTTGATTATTACCACCCAAAGTATTATTCTAATTAAAGTTGGGATGGTTCTTCCAGCCTGGGTTATAATAGTTTGAATATGGGTTATTCTGCTTATTATTTATGACATTCAAAGTTTTTAATGATGCTTGAGAATCTACCATTTGACCTAATGAATTCTATTTAATCATTGTCTTCAAAGTTTCTAATGATATTTGAGAATCTACCATTTGACATAATGAATTCTCTTCAATCATGAAAATTGAAATGATGCTGCTTGAGAATCTGTCATCGGCCTAATGAATTCTCTTCAATCATGGAAATTGGTTAGAAAAATTCATTCCAAATTGGTCTAACTTCCTTGAAATTGCAACAACTTGATTTGCTAACATTGCAAAAGCATCAGTTTCATGAATATTAGTTACTTTCTTAAGATTCAACCTTCCAGAAGGCCATTGAAAATTATTTTTAGCCATCTCTTCAATTAAAGCATAAGCTTCATGAAATGGTTCTGACATCAATGAACCACCAGTATCAGCATCGATAATAATTCTAAGAGAGCCAACTAATCAATTGTAAAAGGTTTGAATTATTAACGAATCTAGTTTAGCATGGTGTTGACACTTTTTTAAGCGTTCTTTAAATCATTCTCATGCTTCATAAAGAGATTCTCCTTCAAACTAGCAAAAAGATGTAATATCATTTTAAACTTCATAGTTTTTTTATGGTAGAAAATATTTATCAAGGAATTTCTGTGCTAATTCACCCTAAGTTCTGATAGATCCAGGTGATAACAAATGTAACCATATCTTAGCCTTATCCCTCAGTGAGAAAGGAAATAATCTAAGTCTTATAACATCATCTGATACACTATCTTATTTAAATGTATCACACAATTGCAGAAATTGGCAAGATGTAAATTTGGATATTCAGTTGGTGCTCACCCAAAATGATTATTTGATACCATTTTGAAAAGTAGTGAGTTTAAATTCAAATGAATTAGCCACTACAACGGGTTTTTGAATACTACAATGAATTTCATCCACTGTAGGGTTTGCATAATCTCTTAAAGGTCTAAACTCTTCAGCATTTTGATTATTTTGATTTGTCATTTCTTGAAATTTTTATATTTTCAATAATTTTTATTTTTTTAATTTTTCTAATAGATATTTCTAATTTAGATTCGTAGGACATAATTTAAGTGGAACCTGAACTATGAATACATCTCTACAAAACACATAAGACAAAACATAAAACACAAAAAAATAAAAACACATAAACAATAACTTTATATAAAAACAACATTATAATATTCCTATAATGAATCTTAAAGTTTAAATAAGACTTTATAAAAGTATAAATTTTGTTTTCTAAAACTTTCCTTACAATTTTTGTAGTTATCCCCAACAACGGTGCCAAAAACTTGATCCCGATGTTCTATATAGATGTTAAATGTGATATATGCAATTTTATGCCTAATTTCCTTAATAATGATTCTTACTTTACAACAAAGCTAAAAACTTGATCCTAAGCAAAAGCTAGGTAAAGTTTTCACTATGAAGCAAATAAGAATAAAGTTATAATATTTAATTATGGGATACTATGCAAGTCTAAGTATCGTTATCAAGTAATATAGAACTTTTTGATTAAGCACCGAATATCGAACCCACAGGGATAACTGATATATGCAACTTCCAAAATAAGAGAAATTAGATAAAAAATTTTACTTAGCAAAATATTCTTACATAAACTCTAGCTGTTATAATAAGAATGAAAATTCGATTCTTTTTTGTAAATTTTTTATAATTAAAAATAAAGTAAGCAACTAATTAACTTAACTAAATACCTATAAGATGAAGGTAATATAAATAAAATATTTTTTCCTTATCATAAATCAGTAACAAGTATAGAAAGTTTTTTGTGGATGTTTTCTAATTGTGTTGTTCCAAATAGGAGTAATAAGGAACATTGGGTAATCTATAGTTTGAATAATTTTGAAGACCGATTAGGTAGGGAAGATACTAGCTATCACTCTAGAGCTCCCTCTTCTCCCTCCACCTAAGGGCTAACATCTCGTATCAGTATCTAAAACTATAAATTAAATTGGGGGCTTTATCCTGTCACTCTAAAGTCCTCTAATTCTATACCCTTCAAAGTTTATTTCCCTATTTATTTTCACTCAACCCCATGAACTACGTTCTCATCCATGAAATCTAATGTGATTCTTACCATTTGTTGATTGAGACAATATCATCTCAGATCTTACATGTTCTCACAAGAGATATTAACATCTTAGTTGGTCAAATCAAGAAGTAAATGAAGTAAAAGGTTTAGAATCATTATAATTTCTTCCAACATTAAAGTCTATTACTTCACAAAACTTCCTTTCAATACTTAATCACTTATCATTTTAATGAAAAAGATAAATAAAACTACTCAGAATCGATGGAAAAAACACAACGACACTTGACTTTAAAAGTAGAAATCATGCACACAAACGTGAAGTCTAAATCAAAACCAAATATAGTCACAAAGATAAAAACTTATTTCAAATCCTCTCCACCAAATTTCTTGAAGTTCATTTGAATTCTCTTCCTTCACTCACAATACAAACTAAAACTCAAAATAAAAAGAAAAGGTGGTTGGTGGCGGCGGTTACTTTGAATGGATGGATGATTGGTTGTTTGCTGGCGTCTTCCTTTGAAGATCCAAGTCTTCTTTAATAAAAATCCAAGGTGCGACTTAGTCTCTCTTCAAAATGTGTCTCCATTCAATTAATCTTCTAGAAGTTACCTCCTTTCAATAGCTAATTGAATGAATTTTCATGTCCATGAAATATTTCCCATGTTTTTATCAAAGGTTGCTTTAAACACATCTTTAAAAATTTGTCCAAATTCAATGAATTATCAAATAATTACTTCTGGCACTTAAGCGAGGGGTACCCAACACTTAGGCGTGGCTCTCTCTGTATAGCCGGCGCGTAAGTGCCAATCTTGGGCATCTTGACACCTTAGTTCATTTTTTTTCACTTTCATCATTTTTGCTCCAAATTTCATTATTTTTCATTCATTTTATTATTTTTCATCCATTTGCTTGTATCTGAAAGAAAAACACACAAGTATCTTTCATTAAAGCGCAATATCTCAAAAATAAGTATAAAAACATGTTCTAGAAGACTACATATTTTAGGTGTATCACTAACCTATTAAATAATGAACTCCGAGAGATGTCAGGGTTAGTAGAGCGCCATAACTTTGAATATGAAGGGTTGGTCCTTGAACAACATGTTGAGCTGGATGAATTTAGTTGGATAACGACTGACGATGAGTTTACTCTTCTTTTCAAGGTAACCCCTAACATTCTTTGAGAGATAATTGAGCCAATAAGACCATACATGGGAGAAGCCCCAAGGAAAAAGTTGGAGGATAGCCCTAGATATGAGAATAAATATACAAAGCTGTAACATAAGTTCGTAGAATATAGAGAGAACCTAATCCAAGAATTAGTAGACCCTGATTTTCCTTTTATGGACCCATTTTTTGGAACTATTGGAGAAAATACTTTTTTGTAAAATGGAAAATAAATTGATGAATTATGGATTTAGAATGAAGCCACAAGATTGATCATCTAAATAAACCCCCTACATACCCTCTAGAAGGCTGCTATTGAATTTAGAGGGAGAAGTTGTAAGAAAAAATAGTTTTTGAGGACTTAATAAAAAATCTAGGACTAATAAAATATTGGGCAATTAATCTGAGATTACTATATTAGAAATTTGATTCTTGAGAAAGCCCTTTTTGTTAGCATGAGAACGTTAAAATAAGTGCTACCTTGGAAGGCAACCTAAGTATTATCTGATGCGTTGAAAATGTTTTCACTTTCTATATTTTATTTCAAATTTTGTTTTGAAATTTATTGTGAGACTTCCTTTGAAATTTTCTTTAAATTTTTGTTTGGATTAATTTTGAGCCTTGTACCTCTACAAAGTTGTTAATCCTAGCTTGTGGGCTAGGATTTGAGAATCTCAATTTTTTTCTTCTTCTATACTTTGTACATGTTCTGATTTATGCATTGTTACATATTTTACATACTTTTATTCTGAGATTATTATAAACTCTCATGTATTTATCTCTTTTCGTACTTACATATTGTACCCATGTTTATGTTTATCTAAATGCTACATATGTTATAAAAAAAACCAGTTTTGGGGGAGGGGATATTTACCTTTTTAAAAACCTAAAAGTAGTTCACATGGCTGATTAAATGATTCAATATTAATAAGATAACTCTTGTAGGAAATCTATCAGAGTGCCTATTATTCTCATGGGATGTCAATAGGGCTATGAGATTACTTGAGGGTAAGTAATGAGGTAAGTTTGGGGGTACTGACATGAGTCAATTTTACACGATTTTACTTGTATGTTATCATTCTTTTAAACTAGATGTTTCATATCTTTTTTATGATATTATGCTTGTTAATGTTTCTTTGTGTTGTTTTACTGGTGAAGGTGTCAAACATGCAAAATAAAGCCAAAACACGCGAAAAAGTGTTGTCAAACCGTATCTCGGTTTGACCATGCCAAATCTTGGCATGACCATGCCAGTTTCAGGCATGTTCACACTGTTATTCTGCCACATCCCATTTTGGAAGGTGT
Source organism: Phalaenopsis hybrid cultivar (assembly GCA_002079205.1). Lineage (NCBI taxonomy): Eukaryota > Viridiplantae > Streptophyta > Magnoliopsida > Asparagales > Orchidaceae > Phalaenopsis > Phalaenopsis hybrid cultivar. Next base: position 74,897 of record JXCR01097577.1, on the reverse strand, counting down.
TTTTATGTTGATTTTTGCTGGAGCTTTAAATGGAGAAGCTATGAAATGAATAGAAGTACTCTTTCAAGCGGAGGAGAGATCTAGAGTTGGATTGGGCACCAAAGTTAAGGGTTTTGAGAGTTTTCCCTATGTTTTTACTTCCTCTGTTGGGGTTGAAGTCATAAGGGTTTTTTTCTACCTTTTCCTTTATGATGTTCTTATATGTTTTTGAGAGGTTATTGTATGAGAGAAATTAGCTATTTTGGAAGATGGAACAAATCATTTTGTTTGTGTTCACTTTCCAATTTTCCTTGTAATTTTGGTTTCATTAGGATGTTTTTTCAGTGTACTTTTTATCATGTGTAACTAAACATTTTTTTGTTTCTTTGTGATTTACTATTTGGGTTTTGTGGTTTACACAAATTATTTCTTTCCCTATATCACTTTTTTTTTGAGAAATTAGGTCTTTTTGTTATTGTGTTAACCACCGAGATTCATTTACTTTTGATTTGATCAATTAGAAAGTAAACATATTTCATGAGGCGTGACTCCTACTAGTTTTGTAGTAGAACAAAATGGTGAATCATAGAATTTAGATAACAATAAGCGTATTTTATCTAGGTTTTTCAACCTTAAAAGATGACTAAATTAAATCCGCGAGTTGTCATGGGGATTGAGGAAGTCTCAACTTCATGGATAGGCATAGGCATATAAAGGAGTTTCTATACTTGTTGACAACAATCACGTTGAGGAAAGTTTAGGAAATCAATAAACACCATATTACCTAAATCACAGGGGCGCGAGCCTCATATATCTTGAAGAATAGTAAGATTTATCTATCGATTTTTCTGTGTTTTCCAAACATTTCATCTTTTATTTTTTTCTTTCAAGTAGGATTTTATGAAATATGACTATGCTAAATTAGGTTTAGAAGTTTAGCGAACTTGATATTTTTCCTCCAGAGTAATTCTTAACACTTACCTCGTGGGATGGATTCCCGAAAATTTTTAGTCGGATTATTACTTGGAACAAATACTTGTATTGTTTGGATAACTTACTGCATGGTAAGTTCTGGCTCATGACTTATTCATGCTTGATCCTAACTTTATACAATACAAAAATTTTAGAATTAAGTTACATACACATACGACTGTCCCTAGTTCTCATCACACAGTTTCCCACATTAAGCGCACTAGAACCCATGCCCATACCTTATTTTTGATGCATGCCTATTCATAAGGATTCCAAATAAAAATACATATAAAAGCTTGAAAAGACTAGACCTGTAATGAAATAGGGTTAGCAAAAAATTATCTTCATGTAATGTAGTCAACTATGCCTAAGAGGAAGAGAGCTAAGCATCACTTGTTAAAAATGAGTTAGCCTAAATCATTATAGGTCCTCCATATTAGACATGACTCCTTACAAGAAAACTACCTCTTACATACAAGTGTGCACATTTAAAACCCATAAAACACTTAAAGGCATTAAGTAAAATGCCTCGTTAAGCACAACAGAAGGAACAATAGCCAGTATATATAAAGAACCAAACTACACCCTACCCTATTTTAGCAAGTTTCTAAAATAAGGGTGTCCTAACAAATTTATCTAAGTGTGTGTGTAAGTGTGGCTAAGGCTTAGTGTAGGTTTTCAAAAGGGTCACCATCTACGACCGCATTCTAAGGATTTAAGAGTTCTAATATATGCCACTAAATATGATAGCTTTATGAAAACGAAAGCTTTAAAGGGTTGACCTTTCACATGGTTTAAGCTAATGATGCATTAAATTTCAAAATAATTTTTATGACATGATGGATATTAACAATAAAAATATATATTTTTATTTTAAAATAGGTCCTAAGGAAGAAAAACATCTAAGTGTCACATGTTAAACCTCATGGAACCTTAGCACAAACATCTATTGTTAACCATGATTTGATAATTTTAATTGCTCACTGAGATAACCTTGCGAGAAATGTTCATTAAGAAATCACAACAAAAAATGTGTTATTAATAAAATAAAGACGACTTACCATCAAGATGGACTAGGTAATGCACATGCAAATGCACAGTGAGTAGCGTACTATGATCACTCTAATGAGGTGTGAGGAATCACGAAATGTATGCTAAAGGCTAGACCCATTGTGATCGCTTTATCAAGGTGTGGGAATTCACATCGGGCGTTAAATGATGAATTAGACAAGAGTGATGTGCTAGGTTATCACTCACATCTAATAATCTGTGACCTGCACATTCGGTAAGATTATATGAGGTAAGAGATCACCCACAAACGAAGAAAATATTGTGTTGCACAAAAATATAGTTACACTAGGTGAAGTGCAAGTCTACATAACTAGGGATGTCCTTGTAGAATAGTATTATAAGAGTTAAAATTTATAATAGGGATATAGGGGATGGGCTAGCGCTAGGAGATACAACTAAAATATAGTGTTTTTAGACACATTTTTATACTTATTTTTGAGATATTGTTTTTGTGTTTTTTCTTTCAGTTACAAGTAAAAAAGGTGAAAAATGCTTAAATGAGTGAAAAAGGATCGATTTGGAGCAAAAATGTGAAAATTGTGCTAAAGTGTTTTTGCGCCTAAGCGCCAGATCCGATGCTTAAGCGCCGGTGAAACAGAGAAGGCCGCGCCCAAGCGCTAGAGACCCCACGCTTATGCGCCAGATGCAGTTATTTGATGATTTTCTTCATTTGGCCAAATTTTGAAGAGGTATTTGAGGCACCTATTGGATTAAGAGGGTGGTTATGACCACTAAGAATGCAAATATTATAAAAGACTTGTGAAAGGAGGCATCTTTTGAAGGATTCATCGAATGTTGACACATTTTGAAGAGTTTCCAAGGCACCTTCTGGAGATTTATAAAAGAAGGAAGTCGAGACATTTGAAGGGGGTGCTTGATAGTTTTGAAAAGAGTTTGAAGAAGAGTTTAAGGAGTTTGGAGAGATTTTCAAGCACCACAAAAATTTACTTTATCATTTTTGTTTTTAGTTTATTTTGAGAGTGTAGTAAAAGAGAAGAGATTCAAAGGAACTTCAAGAGTTTGGTGAAGGATTTGAGATAAGTTCTTATCTTTTATTTTAAACTACTTTGGTTTTAATCGAGACCTTTTGTTGGTTTGACAATGATTTCTACTTTTAAACAGTGTGTTTTTTATTTTCTCCATAGATTCTGAGTAGTTTTATTTATCTTTTTCCTTAAAATGATAAGTAATTAAAGTGTTGGATGGAAGTTGTCGAGAGTATTGATCTTTAATGTTGGAAAAAGTTGTGATGATTTAAATCCACAAACTTCATTTACTTCTTGATTTGGCCTATCCAGATGTTAAAATTAGTTGTGAGAACATGTAAGAACTGAGCTGGTATTGTCTCAGTCAACAATTGGAAAGAATCACATGAAGTTGTATGAATGAGAATGTAATTCATATGATTTAGTGCAAATAATTAGGGAAATAAACATTGACGGGTGTAGAGTTTGAGGACTTTAAAGTGACAGGTTAAAGCCCGCAAATTGGTTTATTGTTTTAGGTTATGATACGAGATGTTAGCCTTCAGGTGGAGAGAATCGAGGAAACTATCGAGTGAGAGCTGGTATCTTCCATGCCTAGCTGGTCTTCAGAACTATTCAAACTTTAAATTTGCCAATATTCTTTATAGCATCTCTAGTAAGGGTAAAGAATATAATTGCTCCTATTTGGCACAACACAATTCACATACTCACACAACATAACTCCTATACTTATTACTGATTCATGGTAATGAGAAAGATATTTTTCAAATTCAGTGCTTTTCTTTTACATAAACTCAAGTTATCTTTTTAAATTGTTATTGTTCTGTCAAAATATCAAAAATACCAAAAAGATTTGAATTTTAATACTGCAAAAATATTTTTATTTTAAGTAATTGTCTTTTTAAAATAGAAAGTTTGTTGTTCAATAGTGCATATTGTGTATTTCCCTGTAGGTTCAATATTCAGGTCTTAATCAAAAAGACTTATATTACTCGATAACAATACATATATTTGTGTAGTATCCCAATATAAATATAAATTAAAGAGTTAAATTCTTTTTTTTGTCAGGATCAAGTTTTTGGTTTTGTTGCAAAGTAAGAAAACATAAGTGAAAAATATCATCTAAGACATTGTTATACTATTGCATATAAGCAGTTTCGTGATCACTAAGTGAGTTACTCATCTAAATTATGACATGCATTTATCATGGGCATATAGTGACATATGCTCAATGACAAGAGTGATACGCATGCAAGTGAGAATGTAAAAAATTTCGTACTCATATGATACACAATTCTGGTGCATCAGGTACAGAACACCCAATGAGAGTTTAAACCTCAATTGAGAGGCAACCTAGTTGCTCTTACAAATGACTTGCACATGTTGTAGTGTGTAATACAACACACAGAAATGATAACAAGTTTGGTCATGTTGGGTATAGGAGAACTAAGAGAGGCAACTAAACATGCACAAAGAAATTGTATCAATAAATGATGCATGATATGGGCATGAATATGGCCATGATAATTCTAGGAGAAGCCAAAGATGTTAGGTAGTATGTTTCTTGTAAAGTAAGACTCAAACACCTAAGCGAATGAACATTGAACACTAGATAGAATCATAAGATAGGTGGCATGACCCGTAATAGAGACACAATGTGATATGCCTAACACACTTCCAGATGATGCCAAAGGAGTGAGGTGGCATTACTCTTGCTAAGAGGAGTTAAAAATTAGGTAGGGCCTATATGTTGGTTTTGTCATCAGAGGACATGAAAATTTCTTATTACGTACATACTGGCCATTTGTTCATGAATATAGACTAAATAACAAGTGTATGTGCTTAAAGAGATACTATAGACACAAGTGACCAATCATACAGTTGGTGCAAGCTACATGCAAAAAATTTATTCTTGTACCCATCATAAAGCAAACATGAGAAAATATAGTTTTATCATGCCTTGCTACACTAGTGAGCACAACACAAAAAAATGGTATTACATAAACATGAGATGAACATATATCAAAATAATATTATCATGTCATACAAAAACAACAAAAGCTTTATTCCACTTAGTAGGGTCGACTACATGAATCCTTTTTTCTCCATTGCATCCTATTTATTTTCATATTTTCATTTAATTCTAATAAATTATTATCATTTTTTTATAAAGTGTGTCCAAGTCTTCTTAGGTCTACCTCTTCCTTTCTTTAACATAAGTCTAATCTAAAACATCTACTCTCCTAATCGAATCATTTGATGGTCAACATTTAATGTGACCAAGTCATCAAAGACCACTCTCCATAATTTTTTCCATCACAGGAGCTACACCAACCCAATCACAAATATATTCATTTCACATTTTGTCTCTATGTGTCAAGCCACTCATCTACTTAACCATTCTCCTCTCAGCAATAGTTAACTTTGTTTTATGCCTCTCTTTTAAAGGCCAACATTCAATGACATAGAGCATTGTAGATCTCACCACCATCATATAAAATTTTCCTTTTAGCCTATCGTGTACTTTTCTATCACACAATAGGCCATAAGCATTCATCCACTTCAAACAACATAATAACATCCCATCTATATCACCATCACTTTGATCAATAAACCTGAGATATTTAAAATGTTTGCACCTTTTAATAAATTGATCACCTGTAGTTACAATCTTGTCACTAGAACTACTACTACTAAAATTATATTCCATGTATTCATTTTTAGTTCTACTCAAAATGAATGCCTATTGACTCCAATTTAGGCCTTCAAAGGAATCCATGTCATTATTATTTAATAAATTTTAGGCTCGTTATTGACTACCTAAAACAACCCTCAACTTTTCACATCGGTGGCTTGGGACCTAGAAATGGCAGTGTTAATATGTTCATGTCATATGATTTTAAAATCACACACACTTATGATATCATACAAGCTTATTACAATATGAATATTAGGTTTACTTGATGGCAAGAAAATTCTTCCTACACGACCTCACTTGTATAGGTTCCACAGCTGCCATAAAAACTTGTCATTTAGGAGTTGGTGGGTAAATAAGCCCTACAATATCAGTTCCCCGGGCCTCAAAGAGATATTATATTACTGTGGGATGAAGTGCATTTAGTGATTGCTAAAGTACAGAGCTAGATACTTGGCAACGATGCCTTCTCTTGGCATATTGTATGAAATCAAGGAACATCAAAGGCTACTAATAGCCAATCTTCTTAATCTAAAGTTTCATATTTGGATCCATTTGATGTGATCCACATAATCACTCATGAACCTTAGTCATGATCCTTTGGACTTCATCTCTCCTAATGCATTGTAATCACATTTGCTCAAAAGAGCACTGGTAAAAAATATCATTCATGATAGTAAATGATAGCCCTATCTTTTGGGATTCAGGAGCAAGAGAGCAATCATCAGGGAGTATCCATTTGTCAGATTTTCAGTAATGGTCTAATGCTAATCATCAAGTTTCTCGTCAGAAATAACAAGGAAAACCTCTTCAAAAACTGAAGGTGAAGCTTCTCGGGCATATACTGAATCATTTTATGATACATTAAGAAATTGGGGTTGAGAACCTTATAGAATCTCAACACCTAGCTAATTATGAGCTGTGAATCCCCATATACTTTAGGGTGCATTTAGGGCAGTTTTTGCCTTTTTAAGAAGCAGATATAAAGCCACTAAAAGAATCAGATTCTCAAGAGCTGATTGAAAGATGTTGATAGAGAAGTTGGAGTCTGTTTAAGAGATCTACTGTTCTATAGGTGTTTCTAAAGAGAAAGATTGCTTCCTTTATATGTAATACATCTAAATAATTGTAATTGTTAGAATAATTACTACAGAATATCATAAAGATGACCTGGTACACAAAAAAATTAGTACATTGCAAAATACTTTAATACTTAAAAAAGTGAGCAATCATTTATTGCATACAACTAAAATAACAAAGTCAACAAAAAATAATCAATGCAAATATGAACGTTTAGATGTCAAATCATTATGTAATTTCATTTTGCATTCTCTTCTTCAATCTAAAAATACTTTTATGAAGACACTTATATATATAACTGATGGTTATTAAAATATATCTATCAAAATTATTTTAAATTTTCATATTTGCAATGGCTCAAAACAAATTTTGTTGGATATTATTTAAGGCGTTTTAGATTGAAAATGTGGTAGAATGAAATTACTTGCTGATCGAACATCTAAACTTTCATATTTGCATTTGTTCAAAATAATTTTTGATGGATATTTTTTTAAAAATAACTATTAGTATACATACCATTGAAAATATTTTTTAGACTAAAAAGGAAGAGGTGAAATGAAATTACTAACCGACCTAATAACTAACCTTTCAAATTTGTAGTGGCTCACAATAATTTTTGTTGGATATTTTTTAAAAATAATCAACAATTCACATAACCCATGAAAAGTATTTTTCAAGTGAAATTGTTGTGAGCCAATGCAAACTTGAAAGTTTAGATGTTTTTTAAAAGAATTGTCAGCGCACATAAGGGTCCCATTATAAACATTTCCATATTGAATGAAAGCACGTGAAATGAATTTACTGATTGATTGAAAATCTAAACTTTCATATTTGCATTAGATCACATAAATTTCTCATAAATATATTTGAACAACCCATAGTGCAAATAATGTCTCCACAAAAAAAATATTTTTAGTTTGAAGAGGAGAAGGTGAAATAAAAATACTAATTGATCTAACAGCTAAACTTTTGTAATTGCATTTACTCAAAATAATTTCAAATGGATATATATATATATATATATATATATAT
>JXCR01097577.1:850-66954 GCA_002079205.1 Phalaenopsis hybrid cultivar | reverse complement strand
ATATATATATATATATATATATATTAAAAACTACCGACATCAATGTTCATAAAAAAAATTTCAGATTGAAGAAGAGAAAAGTTAAGTGAAATTATTGACCGATTTAACATCAAAACTTTCCAATTTACATTGCTCAAAATAATTTAAAGCATGTCTCCAGAAAAATAAAAATAAAAATGATAAAAACAACAAAAACAAACAACAGTGCACATTAATGTATCCGTAAAAATTATTTTTCAGATTGAAGAAGATGTGAGTTGAAATTAATGACTAATCTAACATTTATAACTTATAATTGCACTGACTTAAAATAGTTTTTCATTGATATTTTTTAAAAACAACTTACACTGCATATTACTCTCTCCATAAAAAAACAATTTCATATTGAAGAAGAGGAGGTGAAATCAAATTACCAAGTGCTCTAACACCAATACTTTCTGTCTTATCGGCCCACAGTGCACATAATTGTCTCCAAAAAAATGATTTTCTGATTCAAGAAGATATAAAGAAAATAACAAATGATTGGGTGGAATTTAAAAAAACAAAACAAAACAACCAAAACATCAAAAAAAATATAAATGAACATATCTTCTCAATCACCAAAGTATTAAACCATCAACAGGTAATCCGAGAAGAAGATAAAAAAAAGAAGGTCAAATGCAAACCATCAAACCACAAAAAACATACAATAGAAGGATATGATATACATACAAAGCGTGACATTGAGAACTAAAGGAGAGGAGAAGGAGAACTAGGAGCTTTCCCTTAGAACCGTAACGAAAGAAGAATAAATGAGAGAAGCCAAAATCAAATGAGACATAAGAAGAAAATAAAAAAAAAATGTAGAGGGGTAGCATTGACATTACAAACGTGGAAAGAAGATCATAGGGAGATCTTTCTTCCCTTCTCTCTTGGTTAATGCTCGAGAATACCCTAGTTAGCTTTTACGGGAGATGTCTTTAAGCTCTTTCCTTCCCTCTCTTTCTTTGTTTCTCTCTCTTTCTACCTTACTCCCTCCTTGATGGTTTTTACCATTTTGATGCTTGGGCATGCCTCACACACGACAAATCAATATTCGAGTTGATTTGTTTTTAGAAAGGACAAATAAAGACAATTAAAGTTTATAGTGGAAAAAATTAAAAAAAATATATAAAATTAAAGGGAAACCAAATGGGCCTCTAATTTTTTTTGGAATTGGGATTGAACTTAGTTTTTTTTTTCAAATTTTATCTTTTAGATCCCCGTCTATGACTTCCATCATTTTCTAGAAATCAAACTTCAACCCATTCATTTTAAGACATTTAAATTTCATGTAGGTCTCAAATTTTTATTCAAGTGATTTTGATTTTGGAGGTTAGAACTATAAATACAAACTAATGGCTTTGTTTGGAGCAGCTTTGTGGCGGCGGAGCGACACACCGCTATTTTTGTTGTTTGGAAAACTATATTTTAACAGCTTCTTAAAAAAACGACTACAGAAATTAGCGTTTTCTCACCGCTTCTAACTAGAAACATTCTAACTACGGTGTGACTTTTCAAAAGAAAAAAAAAAATTGTAATAATCATCATAATTTTTTGCAATATCAATTATTTTTCAATAGCTTTAGCTTCTTAATAAGTTGCACCCGCCCCAAACGGAGCATAAATCTCGACCGAATGAAAAACCAAATGCTAATTTTAAGTCTCAATTTTAATATTAAACCATCTTCAATTCAAAATGAAATTGCAAACTCTAAACGACAATCATATTTGAGCCCACACAGAACCCATACAAGAAATAAACACTCCCAAAAGCTGGAATTGCCAAGCGAAGCCCCACAAATATTATCTACAAAGAAAGAACAAGCTGTTTCGATTAAATAGGAATAGCTCTAGCAACACGAGGGTAGACCACATGAACCGGGTGGGACATTATGCGTCTGCCCTTCATGCGCCGGAATACGTATACCAGCGCACCAACAGGCCACTCCACCACCCCCGCCGCAGCGCAGGCCACCATTCCCACCACAGGCCCCACTACCTTGCGCCTCCTCGTCCTCACACCGGTATGCCCCGCAGTCGCATGCTGATGAACCATTTTTCACCTTCGTAAACCCCTTGTCTTATCGCAGATGTATTCCGTCGTATGAAGAAACTCTGATTGCCATTAGCCGGAGGCTGACAACTCAAATTTAAAAGTATCGTTCGTGACGCTGGCGATTACCGTTGATAGAGAATAAAAGTATATTTGTGACGCGTGGCAATTGACGGTAAGAGATTGAGGCCACGGCTAATGCGTATTGTGACGAGTGCAAATTTGACGGAACACCTGTATTTACTAGCGGGAGGATCACATATTATCGTTTAATTTCCGTCATTTAGGTTTTCCAAAGGTGAATTTTCTTAAAAAACTATTTTGATGAAAATTCGACGTCACGGGCAACGTTGAAATGGACTTTTTATCTTATAAACAAATTTTTCGTTTAAATTTTACACTCAAATTATAAATTAATAACTACTGTACCGCTAAAATTGTCTTAATCGACATACATTAGCAATGCTCTAAAATTCAAATTCTGCCAAACTAAGATTCAAAAATAAGCTAATCAGCTCAAGTAACTTGATGCTTTTCATTTACGGCATTAGTACTCCACTAATCCTTGGTGTAGTAATTGGATTGATGAATAATTTTTAATAGAACTATTATTAATTTTTCTGTCCCACTAAATTACTAATGTAATTCACTTTTAATGAACTGTTTAATTTTTGTTAAAGTTATAAATTACACTTAGGAAAATGATTTGATTGGATATCTTGGAACAAAAATTATCTAAAAGTTTTTTAGAGATCCGATCTCTTATATCCAAGGGAAAACATGGCGTTGTTTGGGTTTCTTGGAGCGTTGTGATGATTTTGTGTGCCGCTAGGGTTTGCATGTACATCAAAATATGACAGTATGAATCTCGAAAAAATTAAACGGGTCTCACTAAAGAACTGTATCGGGTTAGTCAAAAGACGAAAATACGAATCATTGTTTCATTCGGTCGAAACTATGGGCATACCGAACAGAAGCACGGTAGAACGAAAGAACATGTGACACCTAGTCCAAGGGACAGTTATTTGTAACCAGCTCCCTCAACAGATTCCGGAACTCTTCAAAAGGCAGCCAAGGGGCGCCACATATAATACATTTCCAATCATCTCAGAATGCCCCTTATCTAAAGAGAGCTAGTCGTCAGATTACGGTGACACACTTGTGCCTGGCTGTTTATTTTAACTCTTATGGCATAAGGACCTCTACTAAAGATTCCATTAAGAAAGATGACTGATAACATTTCAGTCGACCTAATGTGTGTCGACCGACTAAAGGTTTCAACCGACCAACAAACACGGATAACATATCGTTAAATGATCCTCTTCAAGAAATTACGAATATCAAATGACACCAATGTCAGTTATGAATATGAAAGGGTATCGGTGTCAATCACAAATGTGAAAAGTAGTCATAATAACTTTAATGCCCCTATTAAAACAGGGACAACATGTAATTTTATACCAGATACCCCTAGGACCTATAAATAAGAGGTTGTCTCTTCAATAAAGGAGCACAAAATTTACTCTCTCCGCACTTGTGTTACTCTGCAATCTATTTTCCTCTCCTTCTCTCTGCTTCTCTCGTCTATCCAACTCTCTATACCTTTGGTGTGTTCTACATGAAACTTTTGAATTCAATGTCCTAAATGGTGAGGTAAGTGTGGAATCATGTCATTAACAAGAAGTGAAGCGCATTACGAAAAAGTAACCCACTTGGGAGAAACACAAATGATGAATCTGTAAGAGAATTTATGCAGCAAAAAAATCAGGAACTTTGTTATCAAATGGCAGGTTATATGACATAATTGATCCACACACTACTCAAAGAAGAGCACAATATCCACAAGAATTGAACCCTAGAGAAGAACTTGATCTTCAAGGCTGATGAACAACTTAGTGGGCTCCTAGTACTGGGATAGTTTTGGGTATACACTGAGGGTCGGACAATGATTTAGATGAATGGAGGTCTACCTTCAGTTGGATAATATGTTCTCCCGGTTGATCTCTGATGCTGAGCCACCAGAGAAGTTTAAAATTCCATCCTTAAAACACTAAAATTGTTAGAGCGGTCCTACCGAACATATAGCAACCATTAAGTCGGTTGTTTGCCTTCTCAAATACTCAAACATGCTTAAGCGTTAGATATTTAACACCACGCTGAGGGACTCAACATTCAGTTGGTTTAATGGCCTCATGACAGGAGTAATAACATCCTTTAGTGAGTTCAAAAAGATGTTCGCAACACAATTCGTTAGCACCTAGAAGACCTGAAAGGACTCGCATGCTTTGTGGAACGTCAAGGAAGGACCTAATGGGAGACTTTGAGTGTATGTTATTGGATGCTAGAAGAAAATGTTGAAATTTTGGAAATTTGAGGCTGCGAAAGCACAAGTTTCCCAGACACAATGGCTGAGGAGCAAACATGTCAAGTGTTTTTTTGGGTATACGATAACCGAAAAGCCTTCCTGAACTCTTAGAACTAATGAAGCACCACATCATGGTGGAGTTTATTCACTTACTCTACCAAAAAGTAGAATAATCCGACAACCACTTGAAATAGAAAGCCTCACAAGATGATGAGTGAAGTCTAAAGCATAGTCCACACCCCGAACAGGAAGGCGATTAATCATCTCAAGACGATAAAGATCTGATAAAACCTACTTAGGAGAACTAAGTCAATTGAATAATCGATCTACAAGCAACGAGTAAATACCAAAACCACTCAGTTGAGAATTTCAATGACAGAGTTAGTGGAGTCTATACAAGATAAGGAGTACTTCAAAGAGATTCTATCAACAAAAATTAGAGCTTTTCTCCAGAATATGAAAAAGTTATAAAAATGATACAAGGACCACAGTTAAGACATGGAAGAGTGCATGCACCTCCAACACCTTATCAAAGAATTGATTTGGAATGAGAAACAAAAAGAGTTAATAGCACCAAAGGTAGGAGAAAGCCAAATAAAAGATGGTTCGGATGAGTCTGTCTGAGTCAACGTTATCCACATCAGAGGGATAGTACTAGTTATCCTGAGAGCAATCAGTTTGGCGAGCCAATCATAAAAGTCTCATAATGGGAGAAATTTGCACAGATGCTTTCACATCAAAGCAGAAGCCTCATCCGTCAATTATTTTTACTAACACTGATTTGACTCTGTATTAGAATCCTTACAATGAGCGCGGTAGTCACGGTGATGAGTAATAAATACCATGTGGGTGGTCTTTTAATTGACACTAGTAGTTTATGGAATATCTGATTCAAGTCAACCTTTAATAAAATACATCTATTGGTTGACCAACTGCTTTCAACGACAAGCTTGCTCAATGTTTTTTTTTGGTAAACAAATGGAAAGCTTGAGAATATTCTGTCTATCTATCAACTAAGGGGAAGCTGATAAACACTTCATCAACATGGAAAACTTACGAGTGTTTGACAGTAAAATCACCAAAAATGTATCTTTGAACAGCCATAGCTCAATGAATTCAGAGTCGTGGTTTCCACCTATAATGTTGCAGTAAAGTTTCAATGCAATGAGGAGATAGTTACTATTTATGGAAATTCGGACAGTCTCACACAAGTTATCTCAAAGCGGTTGACGATGTGAAGTAAGAGTCATTTGATTTCCTAAACCAACGAGAAGGGGGATCTTGAAAGTGATGAAAATATAATTGAGATTCTCTTTTCCCTCGGTCAATTGGGTAAATTTTTTCTAATATGTGAAAGTTTTGATGCAAGGCATAGAGACTTGTTGATCCATACTCTCAAGCATCATGACGTTTTTTGCTGATCGACCGTTGAAATGTCAGGCATCCTAATCGACATAGCATGCCACCACCTTAACGTTAATCCAACCACCCAACCAATGAAGTAGAAAATGAGAACGTTGATTATCACTTTAGTTGGGCCAATCTGTGAAGAAGTGTAAAAGCTCAAGTAGATAAGCTAACTTCAAGAGTTATAATACCCAACCTAGGTCTCCAATTTACAATACCCAACCTAGGTCTCCAATTTGGTCATCATATTAATGTTGAACAAAAAATGGAGAATGTGCAAGGACTACATCAACCTAAACTTTGCCTACCAAAAAGATAGCTACCTCTTATCAAGGCTCAATGCTTTGGTAGATTCAATAGTCGATCATTTAATAATAAACATCCTGTATGCCTTCTTTGGCTAATTTTTGACTAAAAAAATTAACATTTAATACGAGCAAAAATATTTATTGTTATAATGTAAAGTGCTTTTGGCTAAAGAACGGTGGATCTACTTACCAACATTTAATGGATGTAATCTTTATTTTTTGATTTTTTTGAATTCAGAGTCATTAGCTTGTCTAGTTAGCATCCCTTTTTCTAAGAAGTCTTCTTTCTTAAACTATCAAGATAATTCAAGGAAAGAAGAACTAAAAAGAGGAGAAAACTAAATGAAACTTGGCAAATAAATTAAGTTAAAAGAAATGAAGAACTTATGTAAGGTTATCCTCGTGTGATAAGTCAACTGTGTATGTCTAAAATGAGATAAAATCAAAACAACCAAAAAAAACAAATATCTAATAACAAAAGCCCTATATAAGCAATCCATAACATGGAAGTAACTCTCCAAGAAACTTGTACATTTGGTTAATTACATCTTGTGGGATACCTAAGGTTAAACTTGATAATGGGAGCATTACATATAATTTAATGATAACTAGTGAATAAACATATTACATGAATACATTTATCTCAGTTATGTATCTTGATTCTTCCGAGGGTTGTGCCAAGCCACAACGACAAAGGGTGAATTCCTCAGACCTTGAGGTGTAAGTGTGTCTGGTCAAAAAATGAAGGCCTAAGAAATAATCAGGTAATCTTAAACAGGAACATCCTTACCTGTACCAGGCCATAAAAACAAAAGGTGAATCACCGTATCTAAAATAGATTGCGGCCTATTATAATTCCAAGTTAATGAGATGATATCAATGTAGTATCAATAGGAACAAATGGGCTCAAAGAGGATTTCCAAAGAAAGGTGAGGAAATTCTAATCAGTTAGAGATAGTCAGATTGGGACTTCATAAATCTATCATCCCATGCTATGAATATCCTACGATAACTTGGTCACTAAGGAAGTCGATCTAAACCATCTTAAGAACACTTGTCAGTATCCCTTGTCTTGTGTCTTCTAAGAAATCATGATATCACTAAAGTCAAAGAAAGAAAACTGTTATGGCCTTATGACCTTACACAGGTGAGATTCTCAGGAGTAGAACTTTTACCCACCAGGAAAATGGCAAGGATTCCTCTAGACTAGAAGCAAAAAAGAGGCGTTCAGCTACAAAGCTGAAACTACCCTACTACAAAGGGCATACACTATTCGGGGCCAAGGAACCTCTAACATCTTGGTCATTTTAGACAACCACTATAGTAAGAAATTATGCTTGGTGGATCAGATCAAGGAAGAACAAGTACTTCTTCTTAGAACATGCAAAATGATGTAATTATCTAATCAAACTTTAATGTGAATGTCCTATAAAATATGACTTAGGTGATAAACATGCTTGCAAACCTTTTTAATACCGACCTAATGTTTAGATATGAAAATAAAATAGATATTAAAGTTGTGATATTTTAATCCTAATTTTTTTTTATTTTTAATCTTTTATTACTAGGATTTTCTAGAAAAAGATATTTTCTTAGTTCTAAAGAGCCTAAGTTATCTTCAAAGTGCTTCCCAGACAAATCACAAGCCATAAAACTGAAAATTCAACATTCACTAAGAAAAGAAAATAAGTAAAATGAATAAATAATAAAAAGATCAAGTTTCATTGAGTTGACAACATATCCCAGAAAACTACAACAAATATGGTTAGGCTCCGAATATTGGAATAAGTCAATTTTAAGTGATTTTTCCTACATGTTACCATTATTTTTTTACGTGTTATTTCATCTCATTTATCATGTTTTATGCTTGTGAAAGTTCTTTGTGTTGTTTTGTAGTTTATAGGTGTCAAACATGCAAAACATACTCAAAATGAATGAAAAATTGTTGCTTGACATTGTCACACCTGATATGGGAATGACCATGCAAGATTTGGGCATGACCACACTAGTTTTGAATTTGAACATGCCAATTTCAAGCATCGTCACTCTTCTGAACTGTCATATCCTATTTTGGAAGGCATTTTCATGTCTATTTTTGTTGGATCTTGAAATTGAGAAACTAGGGCATGAACAGAAGCACTCTTTTGGGAAGATGAGTGAATTGGAGGTTGCTTGGGCACCAAATTTCAGGGCTTTTTAAAGTTTTCCTTAAATTTCCTCTTCCTTAGGTTTGAGGTATTAAGGGGTTTTTTTATATGTTCCTTTATATTATTCTTATATACTTTTGAGAGGTTATTGTAAGGGAACAAATCATTTTGTAAGCATTTACTTTCCAATTTTACTAGCAAAAATGGTTTCATTGTGATGTTTTTCAGGTTTTTTTTTCTATTATGCATAGCTAAACTTTCTTTCACGAATCTATGATTTATGAGTGTGTTTTGATGTTCGTTGAGAAAAGTTCTTTCCCTGTATAATTTTCTTAAGAAATAAATGATTATTATTGTTGATTTAACCATATAGATTTATTTACTCCTACTTTAATCAATTAGGATATTAACATATTTCATGATCTATGACTCCTATCTGTTACATAGAGGAATAAAATTGTGAACCTTAGAATTCTGTTTACAATATACATATTTCAATCGAGTTTTGCAACCTAAAAAGGGGGTCAGAATAAATCTGTAGGATGTCATGGGGATTAAAGAAGCCTCAACTTCATTTATTATAGCATTCTCTTAACCTAAATGTAGGCATAAGGGTGATTCTCTATTCATGTTGATAACAATCACATTGGGAAGAGTATAGAAAAATCATAAATCACCACTTTAGCTAAATCACCAGGGCGCGAGCCTCACATACGTTGAAAAATAGTAAGATTTGTTAGCCGTTATTTTATGTCTTTTCCAAGCACATTATTTTTTTTTTCACTTTCAAGTAGAATTCTAGGAAACTATCTCTTGTTACTAGGTTTAGAAGTTTACTAAACTAGAGATTTGCTCTCTTGAATAATTCTAAACACTTCCCTCGTGAGATCGATACACGACACTCTTTAATCACATTATTACTTGACACATATACTTGCATTGTGCGACCAACTTCACGAGAAGTTTTTTGCTAGTTAAGTTTTTAGTGTCATTGTCAGGGAAATGCATTAAGAAGAATTCTAACTTAAGGAGAACTTTAATTAAATTGTTGAGAATCTTGGTTTAGTAGCTTTTATTTTTCTTTTACCCTTTATTTTATATTTGTTAGCACTTTTATTATTACTGTGTTTCGTTACATGTGCTGAAAATTAAAAGATAAAAAAGAAAGCTTGATAAAAATAAAAAGGCCTAAAAGCCAAAAAAGAATGTTTCATTACTATAAATTGACAAAACCTCAGGAAAATCAATTTATACATTTTCAAGAATATACCACCCCATTGATGGCTAGCTTTCTAATGAAATTTGAACACCAAATGGAAAACCTTCAAGAAAAAGTATATAACACTTAAGGAGTATTCTGATCCCTTGATGTCTAGCAATCACATGCATTTTGTTCCCCAAACATAGGAGCTAGGGTTGATCACCCTTTTTCCAATACTTGCAACCCCAACAAAACTACTTGACCAAACTCAAATAACAACATTAATGATGTTTATGTAGAAAACAAACATTAGGGAAGAACTCATGACAAACTTTTACAGAATTGGAACAATTGGGGAAGTGACTACATTTGTCTAACTCAACTTTAGGAAGTCACCTCAAAATCGTAATTTAGAGAGGATAATTTGTCGTTAGAAGAATTGGTAGAAAATTTGAGGAATCAATCCAACACGTAAATCCAAAGTTGAGCGACCTACCCAAGCATCAATTGGAATAAGAATAAATCTAATAAAAATAATCAATAATGGGAACACACCCAATTCAATCTTGAAAGAAGTTGGAATAACCAAGATAGTGACTACCTTGAAAAAAATGAGTATTTGGAGGAATTAGTGATAAACCTGGGGAAAGAGTTACAAAGCCAAGCTGATGACCTTAGAAATATAAAAAATCAAGTTGGCTAACCTATTAAGCAATGAACTCCAAGGGATGTCAGGGTTAGTAGAATGTTATAATTTTGAATATGAAGGGTTGTTCCTTGAAGAGCATGATGAGTTGGATGAAATTAGTTGGATAATGACTGACAAAGAATCTAAACTTCTTTTAAAGTAAACCCCTAGCATTCTTAGAGACATAATTGAGCGAGTAAGACCACCCATGGGAGAAACCCCAAGGAAGGAGTTGGAGGATAGCACTAGGTAAGAGATTAAACCTGCAAAGCTTGAACATGAACTTGAAGAATAAAGAGAGAACCTAATCCAAGAATTAGTAGACCTTGATTTTCCTTTTATGGACCCATTTCTTGTAGCTATCAAAGAAAATACTTATCTTCTAAAGGAAAATTAATTTGAAGAAATCTAGATTCAGAAAGAACCCTCAAGATTTTTCATCTAAATAAACCCCCTACATACCCTCTAGAAGACTACTATCAAATTGAGAGGGAAGAGTTGCAAGAAAAATTAATTTTTAAGGACTTAGTAAAAACTTTAGTACTAATAATATATTGGGCAATTGATCTGAGATTACTATATTAGAATTTTGATTCTGAAGAAAGACCTTTTTGTCAGGCTGAGAATGTTAAAAATAAGTGATACCTTAGGAGGCAACCTTAAGTATTATCTAATGCGTTGAGCATGTTTTCACTTTCAGTGTTTTATTTCAATTTTTTTAAATTTTTTTTGAAACTTTCTTAGAAATTTTCTTTAAATTTTTGTTTGGATTAATTGTGAGTCTTGTACCTCTAGAGAGTAGTTAATCCCAGCTTGTGGGCTAGGATTTGAGAACCTTGATTTTTTTACTTCTACTATACTTTGTACCTCTTCCAATTTATGCATTGTTACATATTTTATATACTTGTATTATGAGATTATTATTACTTCTCATGTATTTATCTTTTTTTGTACTTTCATGTTGTACCCAAGTTTACGTTTATCTACATGCTGCATAAGTTTTAGAAAAAAACAAGTTTGGTGGAAAATATTTACCTTTTTAAGATGCTGAAAGTAGTTTACATGGCTCACTAAATGATTGAATATTAATAAGATAACACTTGTTGGAAACTGACAAGAGTACCTATTATTTTCATGTGATGTCAATAAAGCTATGAGATTACTTGAGGGTAAGTAATGAGGTAAGTTTAGGGATATTGATATGAGTCAATTTTACTCAATTTTACTTGTATATTATAATTTTTTTTACTAGTTATTTCACATCATTTAACATGATATTATGCTTTTGGATGTTTCTTTATGCTGTTTTGCAGGTATATGTGTCAAACACGCAAAATAAAGTCAAAACACGCGAAAATATGTTGTCACACCATATCTCGGTGTGACCATGCCAAGTTTAGGCATGGTCACGTTGTTGTTCTACCACATCCCATTTTGGAAGGTGTTTTCATGTTAATTTTTATTGGAGCTTTAAATGGAGAAGCTAAGGCACGAATAGAAGCACTCTTTCGAGGAGAAGAGAGATTTAGAGTTGGATTGTGCACCAAAGTTTAAAGTTTTGAGAGTTTTCCTTATGTTTTCACTTCCTTTCATGGGGTTGAGGTCATAAGGTTTTTTTTCTATCTTTTTCTTTATGATGTTCTTATATGTTTTCAATAGGTTATTGTATGAGAGAAATTAGTTGTTTTGGAAGATGTAACAAATTATTTTGTATGTGTTCACTTTCCATTTTTCCTTGTAATTATGGTTTTGTTGGGAAGTTATTTCAGTGTTCTTTCTATCTTGCGTAGCTAAACATATTTTTGTGTGTCTATGATTTATTGTTTGTGTTTTGTGGTTTACTCGAATTATTTTTATCCCCATATAACTTTTTTGAGAAATTAGGGCTTTTCATTTTTTGTGTTAACCTCCAAGATTCATTTACTTTTGATTTGATCAATTAGAAAGTAAACATATTTCATGAGGCGTCTCCTACCAGTTGTGTAGAAGAACGAAATGGTGAACCATAGAATTTAGATAACAATACACAAATTTTATCTGGGGTTTTCAACCTTAAAAGAGGATTAAAATAAATCGACGAGTTTTCATGAGGATTGAGGAAGTCTCAACTTCATGAATAGGCATAGGCATATAAAGGACTTTTTATACTTTTTGACAACAATCATTTTTGGGAAAGTTTAGGAAATCACTAATCAACATATTACATAAATCATAGGTGCGGGAACCTCACATATCTTGAAGAACAGTAAGATTTATCTCACTTTTTTTTGTGTTTTCCAAACAATTTATCTTTTATTTTCACTTTCAAGTAGGATTTTATGAAATATGATCATGCTAAACTAAATTTAGAAGTTTAGTAAACTATAGATTTGCCCTCCAGAATAATTCTTAACACTTTCCTCGTGGGGTTGATGTGCAAAAATCTTTAGTCGTATTATTACTTGGAACGTATACTTGCATTGTGCAGCCAACTTACTACACGGTGAGTTTTGGCACATCAATTATTCATGCTTGATCCTAGCTTTATACAATACAATAATTTTAAAAATAAGTTACATGACACAGGCCACTATTTCTAGTTCTCATCCCACAGTTTCACACATCAAGCACACTAGAACCCATGCTCATAACTTATTTTTGATGCATGCTTGTTCGTAAGGACTCCAAATAAAAATACATATAAAAGCCTAAAAAGACTAGACCTGTAATAAAATAGGTTTAGCAAAAATTTATCTTCATGCAACGTAGTAAATTATGCCTAGAAGGAAGAGAGCTAGGCATCACTTATTAAAAATGAGTTTGCCTAAATCATTATAGCTCCTCCCCGTTGGACATGGCTCTTTACAAGAAAAATGCCTCTTACATACTAGTGTGCACAATTAAAACCCAATAAGCACACAAAGACATCAAGAAAAATGCCTCATTAAGCACAACATAAGGAAAAGTAACTAGGATATATGAAGAACCTAACTACACCCTACCCTATTTTAGCAAGTTTCTAAAATAAGGTTGTCCTAACCCTTCAACTATGTGTATGTGTATGTGTGGCTAAGGTTAGTGTAGGTTTTCGACAGGGTCGCCATCCACGACCACATTCTAAGGATCCAAGAGTTCTATTACATGCCACTAATCATGATGGTTTTATGCAAACAAAAGCTTTAAGGGATTGACCTTTCATATGGTTTAAGCTAATGATGCATTAAANATATATATATATATTAAAAACTACCCACACCAATGTTCATAAAAAAATTTTCAGATTGAAGAAGAGAAAAGTTAAATGAAATTACTGGCCGATTTAACATCAAAACTTTCAAATTTGCATTGCTCAAAATAAATTAAAGCATGTCTCTAGAAAAATTAAATAAAAATGATAAAAACAATAAAAACAAACTAGAGTGCACATTATTGTCTCCATAAATTTTTTTTTTGAGATTGAAGAAGATGTTAAATGAAATTAATGACTAATCTAACATTTATAACTTATAATTGGACGACTGACAATAGTTTTTCATGGATATTTTTTAAAAACAACTAACACTGCATATTACTCTCTCCATAAAAAGCAATTTCATACTGAAGAAGAGGAGGTGAAATCAAATTGCTAAGTGCTCTAACACCAATACTTTCTGTCTTATCTGCTCACAACAAATTTAGATATATTTTAAAAACAAACCATAGTGCACATAATTGTTTCCATAAAAATGATTTCCTGATTCAAGAAGATATAAACAAAATAACAAATTCTTGGGTGGAATTTAAAAAAAAAAAAAGCAAAACAACCAAAACATCAAAAAAAATATAAATGAACATAACTTCTCAATCACCAAAGTATCAAACCATCAACCGGTAATTCGAGAAGACGATAAAAAAAAAGAAGGTCAAATGCAAACCATCAAACCACAAAAAATATACAATAGAAGGATATGATATACATACAAAGAGTGACACTGAGAACTAAAGGAGAGGAGAAGCAGAACTAGGAGCTTTCCCTAGAACCGTAACGAAAGAAGAATGAATGAGAGAAGCCAAATTCCAATGAGACATAAGAAGAAAATAAAAAAAATGTAGAGGGGTAGCATTGACATTATAAATGTGGAACGAAGATCATAGGGAGATCTTTATTCCCTTCTCTCTTGTTTAATGCTCGAGAATACCCTAGTTAGCTTATACGGGAGATGTCTCTAAGCTCTTTCCTTCCCTCTCTTTCTTTGTTTCTCTCTCTCTTTCTACCTTACTCTCTCCTTGATGGTTTTTACCATTCTGATGCTTGGGAATGACTCACACACGACAAATCAATATTCGAGTTGATTTGTTTTTAGAAAGGAAAAATAAAGACAATTAAAGTTTATAGTAGAAAAAGTTAAAAAATATATATAAAATCAAAGGGAAACCAAATGGGCCTCTAATTTTTTCGGAATCGGGATTGAACTTAGTTTTTTTCAAATTTTATCTTTGAGATCCCTATCTATGAATTCCATCATTTTCTAGAAATCAAACTTCAACCCATTCATTTTAAGACATTTAAATTTCATGTAGGTCTCAAATTTTTATTCAAGAGATTTTGATTTTGGAGGTTAGAACTATAAATACAAACTAATGGCTCTGTTTGGAGCAGCGGTGTGGCGACGGTGCGACACCGTACCGCCATTTTTGTTGTTCGGAAAAATTATATTTTAACAGCTTTTTGAAAAAACGACTACTAAAACTAGCGTTTTCTCATCGCTTCTAGCTAGAAATATTCTGGGTACGATCTGACTTTTCAAAAGAAAAAAAATTGTAATAATCACCATAATTTCTTGCAATATCAATTATTTTTCAATAGCTTTAGCTTCTTAATATGTTGCACCCGCCCCAAACGGAGCATAAATCTCGACCGAATGAAAAAAACAAATGCTAATTTTAAGTCTCAATTTTAATATTAAACCATCTTCAATTCAACATGAAATTGCAGACTCTAAACGACAATCATATTTGAGCCCACACAGAACCCATACAAGAAATAAACACTCCCAAAAGCTGGAATTGCCTAGCGAAGCCCCACAAATATTATCTACAGAGAAAGAACAAGCTGTTTCCATTAAATAGGAATAGCTCTAGCAACACGAGGGTAGACCACATGAACCGGGTGGGACATTATGCTTCTGCCCTTCATTCGCCGGAATACGTATACCAGCGCACCAACAGGCCACTCCACCACCCCCGCCGCAGCGCAGGCTACCATTCCGACCACAGGCCCCACTACCTTGCGCCTCCTCGTCCTCACTCCCGTATGCCCAGCTGTCGCATGCTGATGAACCATTTCTCACCTTCGTAAACTCCTTGTCTTATCGCAGATGTATTCCGTCGTATGAAGAAAGTCTGATTGCCATTTGCCGGAGGCTGACAACTCAAATTTAAAAGTATCGTTCGTGACGCTGGCGATTTCCGTTGATAGAGAATAAAAGTATATTTGTGACGCGTGGCGATTTACGGTAAGAGATTGAGGCCACGGCTAATGCGTATTGTGACGAGTGCAAATTTGACGGAACACTTGTATTTACTAGCGGGAGGATCACATATTATCGTTTAATTATCCGTCATTTGGCATGTAAATTTTCTTAAAATACTATTTTGATAAAAATTCGAAGTCACGGGCAACGTTGAAATGGACATTTTATCTTCTAAACAAAATTTTCGTTTAAATTTAACACTCAAATTATAAATTAATAACTACTGTACCGCTAAAATTGTCTTAATCGACATATATTAGCAATGCTCTAAAATTCAAATTCTGCCAAATTAAGATTCAAAAATAAGCTAATCAGCTCAAGTAATTTGATGCTTTTCATTTACGGCATTAGTACTCCACTAATCCTTGGTGTAGTAATTGGATTGAGGAATAATTTTTAATAGAACTTTTATTAATTTTTCTGTCCCACTAAATTACTAATGTAATTAATTTTTAATGAACTGTTTAATTTTTGTTAAAGTTAAAATTACACTTAGAAAATGATTTGATTGGATATCTTGGAACAAAAATTATCTAAAAGTTTTTAGAGATCCAATCTCTTATATCCAAGGGAAAACATGGCGTTGTTTGGGCTTTTTGGAGCGTTGTTATGATTTTGTGTGCCGCTAGGGTTTGCTTGTAATCAAAATATGACCGTATGAATCTCGAGAAAATTAAACGGGTTTCGCTTAATGGACACTAAAGAACTGTATCTGGTTAGTCAAAAGACGAAAATGCCAAGCATTGTTTCCTTCGGTCGAAACTATGGGCATACCTAACAGAAGCACGGTAGAACGAAAGAACATGTGACACCTAATCCAAGGGACAGTTATTTGTAACCAGCTCCCTCAACTGATTCCGGAACTCTTCACAAAGGCGGCCAAGGGGCGCCACATATAATACAATTCCAATCATCTTAGAATGCCCCTTATCTAAAGAGAGCTAGCCGTCAGATTACGGTGACACACATGTGTCTGTCTGTTTATTTTAACTCTTATGACAAAAGGACCTCTACTAAAGATTCCATTAAGAAAGATGACTAATAACATTTCAGTCGACCTAATGTGTGTCGATTGACTAAAGGTTTCAATCGACCAACAGACACATATAACAGATCGTTAAATGATCCTCTTCAAGAAATTATGAATATCAAATGACACCAATGTCAGTTATGAATATGAAAGGGTATCGGTGTCAATCACAAATATGGAAAGAAGTCATAATAACTTATAATGCCCCTATTAAAACAGGGACAACATGTAATTTTATACCAGATGCCCCTAGGACCTATAAATAAGATGTTGTCTCTTCAATAAAGGACCACAAAATTTACTCTCTCCGCACTTGTGTTACTCTACAATCTATTTTCCTCTGCCTCTCTCTGCTTCTCTCGTCTATCCAACTCTCTATATCTTTGGTGTGTTCTACATGACACTTTTGAATTCAATTTCCTAAATGCTGAGGTAAGTGTGGAATCATGTCATCAACAAGAAGTGAAGCATATTACGAAATGTAACCCACCTGAGAGAAACATCAAATGAGGAATCTGTAAGAGAATTTATGCAGTGAAAAAATCAGGAACTTTGTTATCAAATGGCAGGTTATATGACATAATTGATCCACACGCTACTCAAAGAAGAGCGCAATATCCACAAGAATTGAACCCTCGAGAAGAACTTGATCCTCAAGGCTGATGAACAACTTAGTAGCGTCCTAGTATTGGGATATTGTTGGGTATACACTGACGGTCAGACAATGATTTAGATGAATGGAGGTCTACCTTCAGTTGGATAATATCTTCTCCCGGTTGATTCTGATGCTGAGCCACCAGAGAAGTTTAAAATTCCATCCTTAAAACACTACAATAGTTAGAGTGTTCCTACCGACCATATAACAACCATTAAGTTGGTTGTTTGCCTTCTCAAATACTATGACATGCTTTAAAAGTTAGATATTTAACACCACGCCGAGGGACTCAACATTCAGGTGGTTTAATGGCCTCGTGACAGGAGTAAAAATATCCTTTAGTGAGTTCAAAAAGATGTTTGCAACATAGTTTGTTAGCACCCAGAAGCTCCGAAAGGACTCACATGCTTTGTGGAACGTCAAGGAAGGACCTAATGGGAGACTTTGAGTGAATGTTACTGGATTCTAGAAGAAAATGTTGGGATTTTGTAAATTTGAGCTCACGAAAGCACAGGTTTCCCAGACACAATGGCTGAGGAGCAAACATGCCAAGTGTTTTTTGGGTATACGACAACCGAAAAGCCTTCCTGGACTCTTAGAACTAGTGAAGCACCACATCATGGTAGAGTTTATTCACTTACTCTACCAAAAAGCAAAATAATCCAACAACCACTTGCAACAGAAAGCCTCACAAGATGATGAGCGAAGTCTGAAGCACAGTCCACACCCAGAACAGGAAGGCGATTAATCATCTCAAGACGATAAAGATCTGATAAAACCTACTTAGGAGAACTAAGTCAATTGAATAATCGATCTACAAGCAACGAGTAAATACCAAAACCACTCAGTTGAGAATTTCAATGACAGAGTTAGTAGATTCTATACAAGATAAGGAGTACTTAAAAGGGTTCCAACAACAAAAATTAGAGCTTTTCTCCAGAATATGAATAAGTTATACAAATGACACAAGGACCGCAGTTAAGACATGGAAGAGTGCATGCACCTCCAACACCTTATCAAAGAATTGATTTGGAATGAGAAACTCAAAGAGTTAGTAGCACCAAAGGTAGGAGAAAGCCAAATAGAAGATAGTTCGGATGAGTCTGTCCGAGTCAACGTTATCCACATCAGAGGGATAGTACTAGTTATCCTGAGAAGCGATCAATTTGGCGAGCCAATCATAAAATGCTCATAATGGGAGAACTCTGCACTGATGCTTTCACATCGAAGCGAAAGCCTCATCTGTCAATTATTTTTACTAACACCGATTTGACTCTATAGGAGAATCCTTACAATGAGTGCGGTAGTCACGATCATGTGTAATAAATACCATGTGGGTGGTCTTTTAATTGACAATAGTAGTTTATGGAATATCCGATTCAAGTTATCCTTTAATAAAATGCATCTATTGGTCAACCAACTGCTTTCACCGACAAGATTGCTCAATGTTTTTTTTTTTTTGGTAAACAAATGGAAAGCCTGAGAATATTCAGTCTATCTATCAACTAAAGGGAAGTTGAAAAACACTTCATCAACTTGGAAAACTTACAAGTGTTTGAAAGTAAAATAACCAAAATTTATCTTTGAACAACCATAGCTCAATGACTTCAGAGTCGTGGTTTCCACCTATAATGTTGCAGTAAAGTTTCCATGCAATGAGGAGATAGTTACTATTTATGGAAATTCAGAGCAGTCTCACACAAGTTATCTTAGAGCGGTCGACAATGTGCAGCAAGAGTCATTTGATTTCCAAAACCAAGGGGGATCTTGAAAGTGATGAAAACATAATTGAGATTCTCATTGCCCTCGGTCAATTGGGTAGATTTTTTCTAATATGTGAAAGTTTTGATGCAAGGCATAGAGACTTGTTGATCCATACTATCAAGCATCATGACGTTTTTTGTTGATCGACCACTGAAATCTCAGGCATCCCAATCAACATAGCATGCCAGCACCTTAACGTTAATCCAAACACCCAACCAATGAAGTAGAAAATAAGAACATCGGCTATCACTTTAGTTGGGCCAGCCTGTGAAGAAGTGTAAAAGCTCAAGTAGATATGCTAACTTCAAGAGGTACAATACCCAACCTAGGTCTCCAATTTGGTCATCATATTAACGTTGAATGAAAAATGGAGAATGTGCATGGACTACATCAACCTAAACTTTGGCTACCAAAAAGATAGCTACCTCTTATCAAGGCTCGATGCTTTGGTAGATTCAATAGTCGATCATTTAATAATAAACATCCTCGATGCCTTCTTTGGCTAATTTTTGACTAAAAAAATTAACATTTAATACGAGCAAAAATCTTTACTGTTATAATGTAAAGTTCTTTTGGCTAAAGAACGGTTGATCTACTTACCAGCATTTAATGGATGTAATCTTTATTTTTTTATTTTTTTGAACTCGGAGTCATTAGCTTGTCTAGTTAGCATCCCTTTTTCTAAGAAGCTCTCTTTCTTAAACTATCAAGATGATTCAAAGAAAGAAGAACTAAAAAGAGGAGAAAACTAGATGAAACTTGGCTAATAAATTAAGTTAAAAGGAATGAAGAACTTATGTAAGGTTATCCTCGTGTGATAGGCCAACTGTGTGTCTAAAAAGAGATAGGATCAAAACAACAAAAAAAACACATATCTAATAATAAGAACCCTATATAAGCAATCCATAACATGGAAGTAACTCTCCCAAAAACGTGTCTATTTGGTTAATTACATCTTGTGGGATACCCAAGGTTACACTTGATAATAGGAGCATTGCATATAATTTAATGATAACTAGTGAATAAACATATTACATGAATACATTTATCTTAATTAGGTATCTTGATTCTTCCAAGGGTTGTGCCAAGACACCACGGTAGAGGGTAAATCCCTCAGATCTTGAGGTGTATGTGTGTTTGGTCAAAAAAATAAGGCCTAAGAAATAATCGGGTAATCTCAAACAGGAACATCCTTACCTATACCAGGCCATAAGAACAAAAGGTGAATCACCATATCTAAAATAGATTGTTGCCTATTAGCATTCCAAGCTAAGGAGATGATATCAATGTAGTATCAAAGGGAACAAATGGGCTCAAAGGGGATTTTCCAAAGAAAGGTGAGGAAATTCTAATATGTTAGAGATTGTCAGGTTGAGACTTCATAAATCTATCATCCCATGCTATGAAGATCCTAGGATAACCTGGTCACTAAGGAAGTTGATCTAAACCAACCTAAGAACACTTGTCAGTATCCCTTGTGTTGTGTCTTCTAAGAAATCCTGATATCACTAAAGTCAAAGAAAGAAAACTGTTACGGCCTTATGACCTTACATAAGTGAGATTCTCAGGAGTAGGACTTTTAATCACCAAGAAAATGGCAAGGATTCCTCTAGACTGGAAGCAAAAAAGAGGCGTTCAGCTATAAAGCTGAAACTACCCTACTACAAAGGGCATACACTAGTCGGGGCCAAGGAACCTCTAACATCCTGGTCATTTTAGACAACCACTATAGTAAGAAATTATGCTTGGTGGATCAAATCGAGGAAGCACAAGTACTTCTCCTTAGAACATGCAGAATGATGTAATTATCTAATCAAACTTTAATGTGAATGTCCTATAATATATGACTTAGGTGATAACCATGCTTGCAAATCTTTTTAAAAATGACCCAATGTTCATATATGAAAATAAAATCGACATTAAAGTTGTGATATTTTTTTTTAATCTTAATCTTTTATTACTAGGATTTTTTAGAAAAGATATTTTCTTAGTTCTAAAGAGCCTAAGTTATCTTCAAAGTGCTTCCCAGACAAATCACAAGCCATAAAACTGAAAATTCAACATTCACTAAGACAAGAAAATAATTAAAATGAATAAATAATAAGAAGATCAAGTTTCACTGAGTTGACAACATATCTTAGAAAACTACAACAAATATGGTTAAGCTCTGAATATTGGCATGAGTCAATTTTAAGTAATTATACATAAATCTTACCATTATTTTTTACTTGTTATTTTATCTCCTTTATCTTATTTTATGCTTGTGAAAAGTTCTTCATGTTTTTTTGTAGGTTATAGGTGTCAAACATGCAAAACATACTCAAAATGCATGAAAAAATGTTGCTTGACGTAGTCACGCCTGATCTGGGCATGACCACGCAGATTTGGGCATGACCACACCATTTTTGAGTTTGACCATGCCAATTTCAAGCGTCTTCACACTTCTAAACTGTCAGATCCTATTTTAGAAGGCATTTTAATGTCTATTTTTGTTGGATCTTTAAAATGAGAAACTAGGGCCTGAATAGAAGCACTCTTTTGGGAAGATGAGTGAATTGGAGGTGGCTTGGGCACCAAATTTGAGGGTTTTTCAGAGTTATCCTTAAATTTCTTCTTCCTTAGGTTTAAGGTATTAAGGGGTTTTTTTATATGTTCCTTTATATTGTTCTTATATACTTTTGAGAGGTTATTGTATGAGAGAGGAGTTAACTGCTTAGGAAGAGGGAAAAATCATTTTGTAAGCATTTACTTTCCAATTTTACTTGCAAAAATGGTTTCATTGTGATGTTTTTCATGTGTTTTTTCTATTATGCATAGCTAAACTTTCTTTCACGACTCTATGATTTATGGGTGTGTTTTGTTGTTCTTTGAGATAATTTCTTTCCCTGTATGATTTTCTTAAGAAATAAATGATTATTATTGTTGAGTTAACCATATAGATTTATTTACTTCTAATTTGACCAATTAGAATATTAAAATATTTCATGATCTGTGACTCCTATCTGTTACATAGAGGAATAAAACTATGAACCATAGAATTCTGTTTGCAATATACATATTTCAATCGAGTTTTGCTACCTAAAAAGGGGGTCAGAATAAATCTCTAGGATGTCATGGGGATTAAAGAAGCCTCAACTTCATTTATTCTAGCATTCTCTTAACCTAAATATAGGCATAAGGGTGATTTTCTATTCATGTTGATAACAATCAAATTGAGAAGTATAGAAAAATCATAAATCACCACATTAGCTAAATCACCAGGGCGCGAGCCTCACATACCTTGAAAAATAGTAAGATTTGTCTGTCGCTATTTTATGTCTTTTCAAGCACATTATTTTCTATTTTCACTTTCAAGTAGAATTCTAGGAAACCATCTCCTGTTACTAGGTTTAGAAGTATACTAAACTAGAGATTTGCTCTCTTGAATAATTATAAACACTTTCCTTGTGGGATCGATACACAACACTCTTTAATCGCATTATTACTTGACACGTATACTTACGTTGTGCGACCAACTTCACGAGAATTTGTTTGCTAGTCAAGTTTCTAGTGTCATTGTCAGGGAAATGCATTAAGAAGAATTCTATCTTAAGGAGAACTTTAATTAAATTGTTGAGAATCTCGGTTTAGTAGTTTTTATTTTTATTTTTCCCTTTATTTCATATTCGTTAGCACTTTTATTATTACTTTGTTTCCTTACAAGTGTTGAAAAATAAAAGATAAAAAATAAAACTGAATAAAAATAAAAAGGCCAAAAAGCCAAAAAAGAATGTTTCATTACTAATAATTGACAAACCCTCAGCAAAATCAATTTATACATTTTTAAGAATATACCAACCCATTGATGGCTAGCTTTCTAATGAAATTTGAACACCAAATGGAAAACCCTCAGGAAAAAGTATATAACACTTCAGGAGTATTCTGATCCTTAGATGTCTAGTAATCACATGAATTTTGACCCCAGACATAGGAGCTAGGTTTGATCACCATTTTTCCAATACTTGCAACCCCAACAAAACTACTTGACCAAACTCAAATAACAACATTAATGATGTTTATGTAGAAAACAAACATTAGGGAAGAACTCAAGACAACCTTTTACAAAATTGGAACAATTTGGGAAGTGACTACATTTGTCTAACTCAACTTTGGGAAGTCACCTCAAAACCCCAATTTAGAGAGGATAATTTGTCGTTAGAAGAATTGGTAGAAAATTTGAGGATTCAATCCAACACCTACACCCAAAGTTGGGCGACCTACCCAAGCATCAATTGGAATAAGAATAAATCTAATAAAAATAATCAATAATGGGAACACACTCAATTCAATCTTGAAAGAAGTTGGAATAACCAGGATAGTGACTACCTTGATGAAAATAAGTATTTGGAGGAATTAGTGATAAACCTGGGGAAAGAGTTACAAAGCCAAGCTGATGACCTTAGAAATATAAAAAATTAAGTTGGTGAATTTGCTAACCTATTAAGCAATGAACTCCAAGGGATTTCAGGGTTAGTAGAGTGCCATAATTTTTAATATGAAGGGTTGTTCCTTGAAGAGCATGATGAGTTGGATGAATTTAGTTGGATAATGACTGACAAAGAATCTAAACTTCTTTTCCAGTAAACCCTTAGCATTCTTAGAGAGATAATTGAGTGAGTAAGACCACCCATAGGAATTAGTAATGAACTTGAAGCAATGAACCCATGGGAAGGAGTTGGAGGATAGCACTAGGTAAGAGATTAAACCTGCAAAGCTTGAACATGAACTTGAAGAATAAAGAGAGAACCTAATCCAAGAATTAGTAGACCTTGATTTTCCTTTTATGGACCCATTTCTTGTAGCTATCAAAGAAAATACTTATCTTCTAAAGGAAAATTAATTTGAAGAAATCTAGATTCAGAAATAACCCTCAGGATTTTTAATCTAAATAAACCCCCCTACATACCCTCTAGAAGACTACTATCAAATTGAGAGGGAAGGGTTGTAAGAAAAATTAATTTTTGAGGACTTAGTAAAAAAATTAGGACTAATAAAATATTGGTCAATTGATCTGAGATTACCATATTAGAATTTGATTCTGGAGAAAGACCATTTTGTTAGGCTGAGAATGTTAAAATAAGTGATACCTTAGGGGGCAACCTAAGTATTATCTGATGTGTTGAGCATGTTTTCACTTTTAGTGTTTTATTTCAATTTTTTTTTTTAATTTTTTTTAAACTTTCTTAGAAATTTTCTTTAAATTTTGGTTTGGATTAATTGTGAATCTTGTACCTCTAGAGAGTAGTTAATCCCAGCTTGTGGGCTAGGATTTGAGAACCTCAATTTTTTAATTCTACTATACTTTGTACCTCTTCCGATTTATGCATTGTTACATATTTTACATAATTGTATTATGAGATTATTATGACTTCTCATGTATTTATCTCTTTCTGTACATTCATGTTGTACCCAAGTTTACATTTATCTACATGCTACATAAGTTTTAGAAAAAAAACAAGTTAGGGGGAAAATATTTACCTTTTTAAGATGCTGAAAGTAGTTCACATGGCTCACTATATGATTGAATATAAATAAGATAACACTTGTTGGAAACTTACCAGAGTGCCTATTATTCTCATGTGATGTCAACAGAGCTATGAGATTACTTGAGGGTAAGTAATGAGGTAAGTTTGGGGGTATTGATATGAGTCAATTTTACACAATTTTACTAGTATATTAAAATTTTTTTTACTTGTTATTTCACATCATGTAACATGATTTTATGCTTGTGGATGTTTCTTTATGTTTTTTTGTAGGTATAGGTGTCAAACACACAAAATAAAGTCAAAACACGCGAAAATGTGTCGTTACGCCATATCTCGGTGTGACCATGCCAAGTTCAGGCATGATCACGTTGTTGTTCTACCACATCCCATTTTGGAAGGTGTTTTCATGTTAATTTTTTGTTGGAGCTTTAAATGGAGAAGCTAAGGCACGAATAGAAGCACTCTTTCGAGGAGAGGAGAGATCTAGAGTTGGATTGTGCACCAAAGTTTAGGGTTTTGAGAGTTTTCCCTATGTTTTCACTTCCTTTCTTGGGGTTGAGGTCATAAGAGTTTTTTTCTATCTTTTTCCTTATGATTTTCTTACATGTTTTCAAGAGGTTAATGTATGAGAGAAATTAGTTGTTGTGAAAGATGGAGCAAATCATTTTGTATGTGTTCACTTTCCATTGTTCCTTGTAATTATGGTTTCTTTGGGAAGTTTTTTCAGTGTTCTTTCTATCTTGCATACCTAAACATATTTTTGCGTGTCTACGATTTATTTTTTGTGTTTTGTGGTTTATTCGAATTATTTCTATCCCTATATAACTTTTTTGAGAAATTAGGGCTTTTCGTTATTGTGTTAACCACCGAGATTCATTTACTTTTGATTTGATCAATTAGAAAGTAAACATATTTCATGAGGCATGACTCCTACTAGTTGTGCAGAAGAGCAAAATGGTGAACCATAGAATTTAGATAACAATAGGAAAATTTTATTTGGGGTTTTCAACCTTAAAAGAGGATAAAAATAAATCAATGAGTTTTCATGGGGATTGAGGAAGTCTCAACTTCATGAATAGGCATAGGAATATAAAGAAATTTTTATACTTGTTGACAACAATCACTTTGGGGAAAGTTTATGAAATCACTAATCAATGTATTACATAAATCATAGGGGCGTGAATCTCACATATCTTGAAGAACAGTAAGATTTATCTCACTTTTTATGTGTTTTCCAAAGAATTTATCTTTTATTTTCACTTTCAAGTAGGATTTTATGAAATATGATCATGCTAAACTAAATTTAAAAGTTTAGTATAAATTTTCCCTCTAGAATAATTCTTAACACTTCCTCGTGGGGTTGATATGCATAAATCTTTAGTCGTATTATTACTTGGAACATATACTTTCATTATGCAGCCAACTTACTGCACGGTAAGTTTTGGCTCATCAATTATTCATGATTGATCCTAACTTTATACAATACAGTAATTTTAAAAATAAGTTACATGACACAGGCCACTATTCCTAGTTCTCATCACACAGTTTTGCACATCAAGCACATTAGAACCCATGCCCAAACCTTATTTTTGATGCATGCTTGTTCATAAGGACTCCAAATAAAAATACATATAAAAGCCTAAAAAGACTAGACCTGTATTGAAATAGGTTTAGCAAAAAATTATCTTCATGCAACGTAGTAAACTAAGCCTAGAAGGAAGAGAGCTAGGCATCACTTATTAAAAATGAGTTTGCCCAAATCATTATAGCTCCTCCCTGTTGGACATGTCTCTTTATAAGAAAACTGCCTCTTACCTATTAGTATGCACATTTAAAACCCAATAAACACACAAAGACATCAAGAAAAATGCCTCATTAAGCACAACATAAGGAAAAGTAGCTAGGATATATGATGAACCTAACTACACCCTACTCTATTTTAGCAAGTTTGTAAAATAAGGTTGTCCTAACCCTTCATCTATGTGTGTGTGTAAGTGTGGCTAAGCCTTAGTGTAGGTTTTTGACAGGGTCGCCATCCACGACCGCATTCTAAGGATCCAAGAGTTATATTGCATGCCATTAAATATGATGGTTTTATGCAAACAAAAGCTTTAAAGGATTGACCTTTCATATGGTTTAAGCAAATGATGCATTAATTTTCAAAATTGATTTTTAGACATGATGGATATTAATAATATATATACATATATATTTTGTCAAAGGAGCATTATTCGTCTCCCTACGCGTTAATTTAAATAAAGGATACATATTTTGGTGGTGAAGGATTCCCCAACTAGAAAACAAAAAATACATATATATACATACATACATACATACATATTAAACCTCTTGGAACCTTAATACAAACATATATATTAAATAGGCCCTAAGGAAAAGAAAACTTCTAAGTGGCACATGTTAAACCTCTTGGAACCTTAATACAAACATATATGTGCCAATCATGATATAATAATTCTAATTGCTCACGAGATAACCTTGCAAGAAATGTTCATTAAGATATCACAACCAGTAATGTATCATAAATCAAATTAAGCTGACTTACCATCAAGATGGACTAATGCACATGAAAATGCACAGTGAGTAGAGCACTGTGATCACTCTAATGAGGTGCGAGGAATCATGAAATGTATGCTAAAGGCTAGATCCATTGTGATCACTTTATCAAGGTGTGAGCATTCACATCAGATGCTAAATGATGAATTGGACATGAGAAATGTGCTAGGTTATCACTCACATCTAATAATCTGTGACTTGCACATTTTGTATGATTATATGAGGTAAAAGATCACCCACAAACAAAGAAAGAATAGGGTTACTAATAAATACAGTTACACTAGGTGAAGTGGAAGTCTGTATAACTAGGGTTGTCCTTGTAGAATAGTATTATAAGAGTTACAATTTATAGTTGGGATTTAGAGGATGGGCTAGCTCTAGGTGAGTTAGCATCTAAATTATGTCATGCATTCATCATGGGCATATAGTGGCATATGCTCAATGACAAGAGTGATATGCATGCAAGTGAGAATGTAAAAAATGTCGCACTCATATGATACACAATTCTGGTACATCAGGTACAAAACACCTAATGAGAGTTTACACCTCACTTGAGAGGCAACCCAGTTGCTCTTACAAATGACATGCACATGTTGTACTGTGTAATACGACACACACAAATGATAACAAGTTTAATTGTGTTGGGTATAGGAGAACTAAAGGGAGATTACACCTCCTTGGAGAGGCAATCAAACATGCACATAGAAATGGCAGCAATAAGCGATGCATGATATGGACATGAATATGGCCATGGTAATTCTAGGAGATGCTAAAGATGTTAGGCAGTATGTTTCATGTAAAGTAAGACACAAACACCTAAGAGAATGAACATTGTGCACTAGATAGAATCATGTGATAGGTGGTTTGACCCATAATAGAGGCACAATGTGATATGCCTACCACACTTCCAGATGATGCTTAAGGAGTGAGATAGCATAAATCTTGCTAAGAGGAGTTACAAATTAGGTAGGGCTTGTATGTTGGTCATCCCATCACACGACATGTAAATATCTTAC
Source organism: Phalaenopsis hybrid cultivar (assembly GCA_002079205.1). Classification (NCBI taxonomy): domain Eukaryota; kingdom Viridiplantae; phylum Streptophyta; class Magnoliopsida; order Asparagales; family Orchidaceae; genus Phalaenopsis; species Phalaenopsis hybrid cultivar. The sequence goes on along the minus strand of JXCR01097577.1, from coordinate 38,708 downwards.
ATTGTACATATTGGGCATTTGTTCATGAAGATATACTAAATAAAAATTGTATGCGCTCAAAGAGATGTTACAAACACAAGTGACCAATCATACAATTGGTGCAAGCTAAATGCAAAATATTTATTCTTTCTCCCATCATAAAGCAAGCATGAGAAAATATATTTTTATCATGTCTTGCTACACTAGCGAGCAAAACACCAAAAAAAATGGTTTTGCCTAAACATGAGATGAACATACATCAAAATCATATTATAATGTCACACAAGAATAATAACAACAACAACAAAAACTTTATTCCACTAAGTAGGGTCAGCAAAATGAATCATTTTTTATCCATCGCATCTTATTTTTTATCATATTTTCATTTAATTATAATAAATTATTATCTTTTTTTTTATACAGTAAGTCCAAGTATTCGTAGGTTTGCCTCTACCTTTCTTTAACATAAGTTAAATCTAAAACATCTACTCTCCTAATTGGATCATATGATGGTCGGCATTTAATTTGACCAAATCATGTAAGACCACTCTCGATAATTTTTTCCATCACAAAAGCTACAAAAATCCTATCACAGATATATTCATTTCACATTTTGTCACTAAGTGTCAAGCCACTCATCCACCTAATCATTCTTTTCTCGGAAACAATTAACTTAGTTTTATGCCTCTCTTTTAAAGGCCAACATTCAGTGCCACAGAGCATTGCAATTCTCACCAACATCATATAAAATTTTCCTATTAGTCTAAGAAGTACTTTTCTATCACACGATAAGCCTGAAGCATTCATCCACTTCAACCATCCAACTTGAATTCTACTAATAACATCCCATCTATATCACCATCACTTTGATCAATAAACTAGAGATATCTAAAATGTTCACACCTTTTAATAATCTGATCATCCGTAGTTACAATTTTGTCACTAGAGATACTCCTACTAAAATTACATTCCATGTATTCATTTTTAGTTCTACTCAAAATGATGGTCTATTGACTCCAATTTAGGCCTTCAAAGAGATCCTTGTCATGATTATTTAACAAATTTTAGGATCGTTATCGATTACCTAACACAACCCTCAACTTGTCACATCAGGGGCTTGAGACCTTGCAATGGCATCGTTAATATTATTATGTCATTTAGTTATCAAAATCATACACACTTATTACATCATACAAGCTCATTACAATATGAATCCTAGGTTTACTTGATGGCAAGAAAATTCTATCTAAATGACCTCACTTGGATAGGTTTCGCAGTTGCCATAAAAACTTGTGTCATTTAGTGTTTGGTGGGTAAGTAGGCCCTATAATATCAGTTTCTTAGGCCTCAAAGAGGCATAATATGACTGTGGGATGAAGTGCATTTGAGGATTGATGAAGTACATCGCTAAATACTTTGCACTGATGGCTTCTCTTGGCCTATTGTATGCAATCAAGAAACATCAAAGGAAAATAATAGCCAAACCTTATAATCTAAATTTCATCCTTGGATCCATATGATGTGATCCAGATAAGCACTCATGAAACTCAGTCATGATCCTTTAGAATTCATCTCTCCTAACGCCTTGTAACCACATCTGCTCAAAGGAGCACTGACAAAATATCATTCACGATAGTAAATAAGAGCGTTATCTTTTGGGTTTCATAAGCAAGAGGCAATTGACCAAAGAAAAATATGTTGAGATTTTTATACCTATTTTACACTATTTTTGATGATATTGCACTTTAAAGAAAGATATTTTTGATGTTTTATTGCAGAAATGATGAATTAGGGACATTGGAGCANATATATATATATATATATATTAAACAGGCCCTAAGGAAAAGAAAACTTCTAAGTGACACATGTTAAACCTCTTGGAACCTTAACACAAACATATATGTGCCGATCATGATATAATAATTCTAATTGCTCTGTAAGATAACCTTGCAAGAAATGTTCATTAAGACATCACAACCAATAATGTGTCATAAATCAAATAAAGTTGACTTACCATCAAGATGGACTAGGCAATGCACATGAAAATTCACAGTGAGTAGGGTACTATGATCACTCTAATGAGGTGCGAGGAATCATGAAATGATGCTAAAGGCTGGACCCATTGTGATCACTTTGTCAAGGTGTGAGCATTCACATCAGTGCTAAATGATGAATTGGACATGAGCAATGTGCTAGGTTATCACTCACATCTAATAATCCATGACTTGCACATTTGGTAAGATTATATGAGGTAAAAGATCACCCACAAACAAAGCAAATAAAGGGTTACTCATAAATACAGTTACCCTAGGTGAAGTGCAAGTCTGCAAAACTAGGGTTGTCCTTGTAGAATAGTATTATAGGAGTTACGATTTATAATTGGGATTTAGAGGATGGGCTAGCGCTAGGTGAGTTAGCACCTAAATTATGTCATGGATTCGTCATAGGCATATAACGGCATATGCTCAATGAAAAGAGTGATATGCATGCAAGTGAGAATGTAAAAACTCATATGATACACAATTTTGGTACATCGGGTACAAAACACCTAATGAGAGCTTACACCTCACTTGAGAGGCAGCCCAGTTGCTCTTACAAATGACATGCACATGTTGTACTGTGTAATACGATGCACACAAATGACAACAAGTTTGGTTGTGTTGGGTATAGGAGAACTAAAGGGAGATTACACCTCCTTGGAGAGGCAACAAAACATGCACATAGAAATGACAACAATAAGCGATGCATGATATGGAAATGAATATGGTCATGGTAATTCTAGGAGATGCTAAAGATGTTAGGTAGTATGTTTCATGTAAAGTAAGACACAAACACCTAAGCGAATGAACATTGTGCACTAGATAGAATCATGTGATAGGCGGCTTGACCCATAATAGAGACACAATGTGATATGCCTACCACACTTCCAGATGATGCCCAAGGAGTGAGATAGCATAAATCTTGCTAAGAGGAGTTACAAATTAGGTAGGGCTTATGTGTTGGTCATCCCATCACACAACCTGTAAATATCTTACATTGTACATATTGGGCATTTGTTCATGAAGATATGCTAAATAACAATTGTATACACTCAAAGAGATGTTACAGACACAAGTGACCAATAATACAATTGGTGCAAGCTACATGCAAAATATTTACTTTCGCCCATCATAAAGCAAGCATGAGAAAATATATTTTTATCATGTCATGCTACACTAGCGAGCAAAACACCAATAAAAATGGTTTTACCTAAACATGAGATGAACATACATCAAAATCATATTATAATGTCATACAACAACAACAAAAACAACTACAAAACCTTTATTCCATTAAGTGGGGCTAGCAACATGAATCATTTTTTTCTCCAATGCATCCTATTTATTATCATATTTTCATTTAATTCTAATAAATTATTATGTTTTTTTATGCAGTAAGTCCAAGTATTCGTAGGTTTTACTCTACCTTTATTTAACATTAGTCAAAGCTAAAACATCTACTCTCCTAACTAGATCATTTGATGGTCGACATTTAATGTGACCAAACCATCTAAGAACACTCTCTATAATTTTTTCCATCACAAAAGCTACCACAATCCTATCGCAGATATATTCATTTTACATTTTATCTCTAAGTGTTAAGCCACTCATCCACCTAATCATTCTTCTCTCGGAAACAGTTAACTTAGTTTTATGCCTCTCTTTTAAAGGCCAACATTCAGTGCCATAGAGCATTGCAAATCTCACCAACATCATATAAAGTTTTTCTATTAGTCTAAGAAGTACATTTCGAACACAATAGGACTGAAGCATTCATCCACTTCAACCAACCAACTTAAATTCTACTAATAACATTCCATCTATATCACCATCACTTTGATCAATAGTCCCGGGATATCTAAAATGTTCACACCTTTTAATAATCTGATCACCCATAGTAACAATTTTGTCACTAGAGATACTCCTATTAAAATTACATTCCATGTATTCATTTTTAGTTCTATTCAAGATGATGGTCTATTGAATCCAATTTAGGCTTTCAAAGAGATCCATGTCATGATTATTTAACAAATTTTAGGCTCGCTATCGATTACATAGCACAACCTTCAACTTGTCACATCAGGGGCCTGAGACCTTGCAATGGCAGTGTTAATATTATTATGTCATATGGTTATAAAATCATGCACACTTATGATATCATACAAGCTCATTACAATATGAATCCTAGGTTTACTTGATGGCAAGAAAATTCTACCTAAATGACCTCATTTGGATATGTTTCGTAGTTTCCATAAGAACTTGTGTCATTTAGGGTTTGGTGGGTAAGTAAGCCCTATAATATCATATCCTTAAGCCTCAAAGAGGCATAATATTACTATGGGATGAAGTGCATTTAAGGATTGATGAAGTACATAGCTAAATACTTTGCACTGATGGCTTCTCTTGGCATATTGTATGCAATCAAAAAACATCAAAGGCTAATAATAGCCAAGCCTCATAATCTAAATTTCATCATTGGATCTAATTGATGTGATCCACATAAGCACTCATGAACCTCACTCATGATCCTTTGGACTTCATCTCTCCTAACGCATTGTAACCACATTTGCTCAAAAAAGCACTGATACAAAATATCATTCACGATAGTAAATAAGAGCGTTATCTTTTGGGTTTAATAAGCAAGAGAGCAACCATCAGGGGTATCCTTTTTTCAAATATGTGATAATGTTTTGATGCTAATCATCAAGTGTCTCATCAAAATTTGCAAGGACAACCACTTCTGTAACTGAAGGTGAAGCGTCTCGGGCATCAATTCATACCAGTGATATGGCCCTTCTATCTTGGATCACCACTATCACAGGGTCCCAACTAGGAATTGATAGTTCCTTGGTCAGCTTAGCTAAAGAATTAGCTTTACCATTAAGGGAACAAGATAAGTTGATTAATGTCATGTCAGAGATGTGCTTCAATATTGTCATTATCCTCTTATGATAAGTTAAGAGATTGGGTTTGAGAAATTAATAGGCTCTCAACACCTAGCTAATTATAAGCTGTGAATCCCCATATATTTTAGGGGTGCATTTGGGGTAGCTACTTCTTTTGGAAGAAGCAGATATACAGCCACTCCTCAGAGAAGCAGATTTCAGGAGCTGATTGAAAGCTGTTGATAGAGAAGTTGGAGTCTGTTTGGGAGATCTGTCGTGCTATAGCTGTTTCTAAAGAGAAAGAGTATTTCCATTATAAGTAATTTATCTAAAAAATTTTAATTTTAAGAATAATTACAACAGAATAATAGAAAAATGACCTGCTACAAAAAAAAAAAATTAGTTTGGTGCAAAATGCTTTAATACTTAAAAAAGTCAGCAATCATTTCTTCCATACAACTACAATAATGCGGACGACAAAAATAATCAATGCAAATATGAAAGTTTAGATGTTTAATTATTTGTAATTTCATTTTACATTCTCTTCTTCAATCTAAAAATACTTTTATGGACACACTTATGTGAACTGATGGTTACTAAAATATATCTATCAGATTTATTTTAAACTTTCATACTTGCCTTGGCTCAAAACAAATTCTAATGGATATTATTTAAAGCATTTTCAAATTGAAGAAAAAGTGGTGAAATGAAATTACTCGGTGATCTAACATCTAAACTTTCATATTTGCATTTGCTTAAAACAATTTCTATTGGATATTTTTTAAAAAATAACCATGAGTAAACAAACCATTGAAAATATTTTTCAAATTAAAAATGAATAGATGAAATGAAATTACTAACCGATCTATACCTGAACTTTCAAATTTGCTTTAGCTCACAATAATTTCTTATGGATATTTTTAAAAAATAATAATAGTTCATATAATCCTCTCCATGAAAAGTTTGTTTGAGATTGAAGAAGACGAGGTGAAATAAATTTACTCATTGATCTAACATCTAAACTTTCATATTTGCTTTGCTCAGAACAAATTTTGATGAATATTTTTTAAAAGAATCGTCAGCACTCATAAGTGCCCCATATTAAACATTTCCATATTGAATAAGAGCATGTGAAATGAAATCATTGATTGATTTAAAATCTAAACTTTCATATTTGCATTAGTTTACATCAATTTCTGATGAATATTTTTGAACAACCCATAGTGCAAATAACTGTCTCCACAAAAGATATTTTTAGTTTTAAAATGAGAAGGTGAAATGAAAATACTAATTGATTTAGCAACTAAAGTTTTGGAATTGTATTTACTCAAAAAAAATTTTAAATGGATATATATATTAAAAACTACTCACATCATTGTCTTCATAAAAAAAATTTTAAGATTGAGGAAGAGAAAAGTTAAATGAAATTACTGACTGATCCAACATCTAAACTTTCAAATTTGCATTGCTCAAAATAATTTGAAGTATGTCTCCATAAAAATTAAATAAAAATGATAACAACAATAAAAACAAACCACAGTGCACACTAATATCTCCATAAAAATTATTTTTCAGATTGAAGAAGACGTGAGTTGAAATTAATGACTAATCTAACTTTTAGCACTGATTCACAATAATTTTTTATGGATATAAAACAACTAATACTGCACATTACTCTCTCCGTAAAAAGCAATTTCATATTGAAGAAGAGGAGGTGAAATCAAATTAATAATTTTTATAACACCAAAACTTTCAATCTTAGCAGCTCACAACAAATTTAGATATATTTTAAAAACAATCCACAGTGCACATAATCGTCTCCATAAAAATGATTTCCTGATTCAAGAAGATATAAACAAAATAACAAATGCTTGGGTGAAATTTTTTAAAAAGAAAGCAAAACAACCAAAACATAAAAAAAAAATAGAAATGAACATATTTTCTCAATCACCAAAGCATCAAACCATCAACAGCTAATTCGAGAAGAAGATAACAAAAAAGAAGGTCAAACGCAAATCATCAAACCACAAAAACAGACAATAAAAGGATATGATATACATAGAAAGAGAGACACCGAGAACAAAAGGAGAGGAGAAGGAGAACTAGGAGTTTGCCCTAGAACCCTAACGAAAGAAGAATGGATGAGAGAAGCAAAAAGCAAATGGGACAAAAGAACAAAATAAAAAAAATGTAGAGGGGTAGCATTGACATAACAAACATGGAACGAAGATTATAAGGAGATTTTCTTCCCTTCTCTCTTGGTTAATACTAGATTACCCTAGTTAACTTTTAAGGGAGATGTCTCTACTCTCTTTCCTTCCTTCTCTTTCTTTATCTCTCTCTCTCTTTCTACTTTACCTTCTCCCTAATAGTTTTTACCATTCTGATGCTTGGGCATGCCTCACACAACAATCTGGATTCAAGTTGATTTGTTTTTAAAAAGTGCAAATAAAGACAAATAAATTTTATAGAAGGAAAAATAAAAAAAAAAAGAAAATCAAAGGGAAACCAAATGGGCCTCTAATTTTTCGGAATTGGGTCTGGACTGGATTTTCTTACCCCATCTGTGAATTGCATCATTTTTTAGAAATCAAATTTCAGCCCATTCATTTTAGGAAATTAAAATTGCATCTATTTCTCAAATTTTTATTTAAATGATTTTGATTTGAGGCTGGAACTATAAATACAAATTAAATTCCGACCGAATGAAAAAACAAATGCTAATTTTAAGCCTCAATTTTAATATTAAACCAACTTCAATTCAACATGAAATTGCAAACTCTAAACGACAATCATATTTGNAGATAATAGGGAGATTTTCTTCCCTTCTCTCTTGGTTAATGCTAGAATACCTTAGCTTTTACATGAGATGTCCCTTCGCTCTTTCCTTCCCTCTCTTTCTTTGTCTCTCTCTTTCTACTTAGCCTTCTCCCTAGTAGTTTTTACCATTTTGATGCTTGGGCATGCCTCACACACGACAATCTAGATTCAAGTTGATTTGTTTTTAAAAAGTGCAAATAAAGACAAATAAATTTTATAGAAGTAAAAATTAAAAAAAAAAAACCAAAGAGAAACCAAATGGGCCTCTAATTTTTTGGAATTGGGTGTGGACTGAATTTTCTTCAAATTTGATCTTAGATCCCCATCTGTGAATTGCATCATTTTTTAGAAATCAAATTTCAACCCATTCATTTTAGGAAATTAAAATTGCATCTATTTCTCAAATTTTTATTTAAGTGATTTTGATTTGAGGCTGGAACTATAAATACAAATTAAATCTCGACCGAATGAAAAAACAAATGCTAATTTTAAACCTCAATTTTAATATTAAACCAATTTCAAATCAACATGAAATTGCAAACTCTAAAANTTAGAAATCAAATTTCAACCCATTCATTTTAGGAAATTAAAATTGCATCTATTTCTCAAATTTTTATTTAAGAGATTTTGATTTGAGGCTGGAACTATAAATACAAATTAAATCTCGACCGAATGAAAAAAACAAATGCTAATTTTAAGCCTCAATTTTAATATTAAACCAACTTCAAATCAACATGAAATTGCAAACTCTAAACGACAATCACATTTAACCACACACAGAACCCATACAAGAAATAAACACTCCCAAAAGCTGGCATTGCCTAGCAAAGCCCCACAAATAATACNAACCCATACAAGAAATAAACACTCCCAAAAGCTGGCATTGCCTAGCAAAGCCCCACAAATAATACCTACAAAAAAAGAACAAGCTTTTCCGATTAAATAGGAATAGCTCTAGCAACACGAGGGTAGACCACATGAACCGGGTGGGACATTATGCGTCTGCCCTTCATGCGCCGGAATACGTATACCAGCGCACCAACAGGCCACTCCACCACCCCCGCCGCAGCGCAGGCCACCATCCCCACCACAGGCCCCACTACCTTGCGCCTCCTCGTCCTCACTCCAGTATGCCCAGCAGTCGCATGCTGATGAACCATTTTTCACCTTCGTTCTCCTTATCGCAGATGTATTCCGTCGTATGAAGAAACTCTGATAGTCGTTTGCCGAGGCTAACAACTCATATTTAAAGGTATCGTTCGTGACGCTGGCGATTTTCGTGAAGATTAAGGCGATAGATGGATATTTGTGACGCGTGGCGATTNGAGGCTAACAACTCATATTTAAAGGTATCGTTCGTGACGCTGGCGATTTTCGTGAAGATTAAGGCGATAGATAGTAAAATTATATTTGTGACGCGTGGCGATATACGATAAGAGATTGAGGACACGGCTAAAGCATATTGTGGCGAGTGTAAAGTTGACGGACACCTGTATTTTTTTGCATTTTTACTAGCGGGTAGATCACATATTAAATACTATCATTTAATTATCCTTCATTTGGGATGTGTATGACACGACACCGGTTGGGTAATTGGGTTTTACGAAATTGAATTTTATTAAAAAACTATTTGGACAAAAATTGGAGCACACGGGCATTATTGAAATGGACCGTTAAAATTGTCTTAATCAACATATATTAGCAATGCTCTAAATTTCAAATTTTGCATAAATAAAATTGAAAAAAAAAACTATTCAGCTTAATTAATTTGATGCTTTTCATATACGGCGTTCGTACTCCATTGATCCTTTGTCTATTAATTGGATTGATGAATTATTTTTAATAAAACTATTATTAGTTTTTCTAAGTTAATGAAATTTTTAATTTTCTTGTAGTTATAAATTACATTTAGAAATTGATTTGATTGGATACCTTCAAACAAAAATGCTCTAAAAGCTTTTTAGCGATCCAATCTCATTGATCCAAGGGAAAACATGGCATTTGTAGGTTTTATTTGAGTGCTGTCCTGATTTGGTGCGCCGCTTGTGTTTGCATTTATATCATAAATATGACCGTATGAATCTCCAAAAAATTCAACGGGTCTCGCTTAATGGACACCAAAGAACTGTATCAGGTTAGTTAAAATACGAAAATGCTAAGCGGTGTTTTCTTCGGTCGAAACTGTGGACTTATCGAATAGAAGCACGGTCGAACGAAAGAACATGTGACACGTAATCCAAGGGACAGTTATTTGTCCTCTACTCAAGATTCCATTAAGAAAGACGCTTGATGACATTTCAGTTGACCTAATGTATGTCGCTCGACCAAAGGTTTCAACCGGTCAACAAACACGGGTAACAGATCATTAAATGATCCTCTTCAAGCAATTTTGAATATCAAATGACGCCAACATCAGTTATGTTTATGAAAGGGTTTTGGAGTCAAGTACAAATGTGAAATGGTGTCATAATAACTTATAATGCCCCTATTAAAATATGGAAAACATGTAATTTTATGTGGGATACCCCTAGGAACTATAAATAAGGGATTATTTCTTCAACAGAGGACTACTGAATTTACTCTCTCGAAACTTGTATTACTATGGACTCTATATTCCTCTCTCTCTCTCTCTCTCTCTCTCTCTCTCTCTCTCTCTCTCTCTCTGTTCCTCTCATCCGCCCAAATTTCTATATCTGGGGTATAATCCATATGACACTTTTTAATTCAACATTCTAATAAATGAGGTGAGTATGGAATCATGTAATCAACATGAGGAGGAGCACACCACAGAGAAGTAACTCACAGGGGAGAAATGTCAAATAAGGAGTTCGTTAGAGAATTTATACAACAATAAATTTTGGAATTTCATGATCAAATGGTGGGTTAGATGATATAATTGACCCATGCACTACTCGAGGGAAGGGCACAAGCTCAACAAGAACGGAACCCTCAAGAAGAATATGATGCCCAAGGCCGTTGAGCAACTTAGTGGGCAGAAAGAATTGAAGATTTCCAGCACTAGGAGAGTGTTGGGTTTAAACCGAGGGTCAAACCACGATTTTGATAAATAGAGGTTCACCTAAAGTCAGAGAATGTGTTCTCTCAGCAGATATCTGATGCTGAGCCACTGGAGAAGTTTAAAATCCCATCTTTAAAATCGTACAATGGTCGGAGTGATTCAGTCGACCATATAACAACCAATGAGTCGGCTTTCTCCCTTCTAAAAATCTCTGACAAGCTTAAGTGTCAGTTATTTTACACCATGCTAAGGGACGTTGCCCTCAGGTGGTTTAATGGCGTACTGATAGGAGCAATCACCTTCTTCGATGAGCCAAAATGATATAACATAGTTGTCTAGCACCCAAAAGCCTTGAAATGTCTCAAATGCTCTGTGACACATCAATTAAGGACTAAATAGGAGCCTTTAAGTGTTTGTCACTTGATTCTAGAAGGAAATGCTAGAATTTTAAAAGTTGGAGCCCATGGTAGAATAGGTCACCCAAACAAAGCAACTTAGGAGCAAACTATTCAAGTACTTTATTGGTATATGATAACCCAACAGCCTGGCTGAATTATTAGAGTTAGTCAATCACCACATCAGTGTGGAGTTTGTTTGCTTGTCCTGCCAAAAAGCCAAACAATCTGATTGTCATTCACAAAAGAGAGCCTCACGAGATAACGAGTGAATGTCAAAGGACAATCCAACCTCAAACTGGGAGGCAATCAATCATCTTCGGATGATAAAAAGCCTGATAGAAACATCCAATGAGGTTATAGTTTTTCGAACGATCGACAATAGATAAAGAAACACCAATACCATTCAACTAAAAGTTTTGATGACAAAGCTATTGGAAGCTATACAAGATAAGGAGTACATAAAAAAAGCTCCATCGATAAAAACTAGAGCTTTTCTTTGGAATATGAACAAGTTCTATAAATACCAAAAAGACCATCTTCAAGACATGGAAGATTACCGACACCTCCGGCTCCTAATTAAAAAAATAATTTGGGTTGAAAAGCTCAAAGAGTTTGTAGACCCAAAGGTGCTAAACCTAAGTTAGAAGAAAACCAATACAAAAGATGATATGGAAGAGCCTGTCAAAGCAAATGTTATCCACATCACAGGGATAGTACCGCCTATCCTAGGAGGAGATTCGACCTGGTGAGATGAACATAAGAGGATCATCATGAGGGAACTCTGCATCGCTACTTTTATGTCGAAGTAGAAGCCTCATCCCCCAATTATTTTTACTGACGGTGATTTGTCCCCAAACGGGAATCCTTACCATAACATCATAATAGTCACGGCGAAGATTAATAAATATCAAGTGGGTAGTATTTTTTTTGCACTTGCAGTTAAGGAAATATACCTTTGATAAAATGCATCTATCAGACAACAAGATGGTTTTACTGACCAGCTTGCCCAATGGTTTTTCTATCAAATGAATGAAAGCCCTAAGAATAATCAGTCTATCAGTCTCATCGGGAGAAGGTGATAGCCACTTCACCAACATTATTTTACAACCATTCAACAAAATGCATCTTCAATCGACCACATCTCAACAACTTCTGAGCCTTGGCTTCCACCTATCACACTGTCATAAATTTTCCATACGAAGAGAAGATAGTTTTCTGTTTTTGACAATTTGGAGGAGTGTCATATATGCTACCTCCGGGCAGTCGGCAATGCAGAGCAAGATTCATTCAACATTCATAATCAACAAGAAGGGGGCCTTGAAACTAATGAAACCATAATTGAGATTTCCATTACCCTTGATGAAATGGGTAGATTTTTTCTAATCAGTGAAATTTTTGATGTAGGACATAGAGACTTGCTGATCCAATCTGAGAAGAAGTGTGAAAGCTCAAGAAGGCACGCTACATTCCATATGTACAGTACCCACCATGTGTTTATAATTTTTTCATGGTCCAGAAGTCGAATAAAAATGGATATTCTGAATGAACTTCACAAACCTAAACTTTGCTTGCCAAAAAGATAGCTATATGGATTGATGCCCTGGTAAATTCAACAATCAATTATTCAATGAAAACCTTCGTCGATGCCTTCTTTTGCTACTATCAAATCAAAAAGCATCTAGTCAACTAAAAAAATGGCATTTACTATGAGAAAAATTCTTTATTATTACAATGTAATGTCCTTTGGGCTTAATACTATTCGGTTTGCCTACTGGAATCTATTGGATGTAATCTTTATTTTTTGGTTCTTTTTGAACTCGGTGTCACCAACTTGTCTAGTTATTTAATTCTCTTTTTCAAATAGCTCTCTTTCTTGAACTATCAAGCTGATTCGAAGAAAAAAAAAACTCGAAAGAGGAGAAATTAATATAAAACTAGACAAATAAAATAAGTTAAAAGGAAAGGGGAACTTATGTAAGGTTATGCTCATGCGATAACTCAAGCGTGTATGTCCAAAATGTGATAGGATCAAAATAACCTGAAAAACAAAAATCCACAAAGAAGTTCCCTATACAAGCAATCCATATAACCAGAAAATCAATATTATATTTTTTTCTATGGTCAAGAGAAACTTCTAAAGGAACTTGTCCCTTTGGTTAATTACATCTTGTAGGATACCTAAGAAAACTCTTGATCCTTACAATATACAAATCACTAGTGAATAATCATATCTAAGGAACATAATTATCTCAACTTAGAACATCTCGATGCTTCTAAAGGCTAGGTTGAGCCATAAGGAGAGGGTGAATCCCTCACATCCCAAAGGTCAAGGATGTCTGATCGACAAATATGGCCTAGAAAATAACCGAGTTAACTAAAATATGAACATCTTTTTGCTTTGAAGCATATGCTAGACATAAGAACAAAGGGTGAATAACTATATCATAAAAAAGATTAGGCCTATCAGCATTTCGGGCCAATAAGACAACATCAATGTAGTATCGAAGGGATCAATGGGCCGAAAAAATGATTTTTTCAACAAAACATAAAGAAATCCTAATTAATTAGAGATATCTAAGTTGGGACTTCATTGATCTATCATCTTAAGCTATAAAAACTCTAGGATAGCCTAGTCATGATGGTGATCAACCCAGCCTTACCTGAGACCCCTTGTTAGCAACTCATGTGTTGTGTCATCCAAAAAATCTCATTATCACTAAAATTAAATAAAAGAAACTGTTATAGCCCTATGACCTTACACAAGTGAGATTCTCAAGAGTGGGACTTATACCTGTGAAGGAAATGAGAGGGATGCCTCTAGACTGGAAGAAAAAGNATTATCACTAAAATTAAATAAAAGAAACTGTTATAGCCCTATGACCTTACACAAGTGAGATTCTCAAGAGTGAGACTTATACCTGTGAAGGAAATGAGAGGGATGCCTCTAGACTGGAAGAAAAAAGTACGTCTAACAACAAAGCCAAAACTACCCCAAAAGGACTTACACCTCATCTAGGTTAGGGAGCCTCTAACATCTTGTTCGTTCTAGACAATTACTAAAGTAAAAAAATTTTGCTTGGTCAGCCAGGTGGAGTGTCTAATGATGTTGAAAGGCTTAGAATTTTTCATTTTTCATTAAGGGATAAAGCAAAAGCTTGGTTAAACTCATTAGCACCTAGACCTATCAAAACTTAGAACTATCACAAAAATTCTTGGCTAAATATTTTCCACCCTAAAAAACCGCTAAACTTAGAAACGATATTACATATTTTTGTCAGTTTGAAGGGGAATCAATATATGAAGCTTTGGAGAGATTTAAGGATCTCCTTAGATACACCATGCTTTACCTATATTGGTTAATAATTCAAACTTTTTACAATGGATTAGTAGGATCACTTAGATCTATTATAGATGCTGCTACAGGTGGATCTTTAATGTCAAAAACTTTTGATGAAGCATACTCTTTAATAGAAGAAATGAATACTAATAAATTTCAGTGGCCCTCTAAATGGGTAAATCCTAAGAGAGTAGCTAATATTCATGAATCTAATGCAATGTCTATTTTAGCACCTCAAATTGCTGTAATATCAAAAATGATTGATCAAATTAGAGTAAACTATTCTCAAATAATACCAGTATTAGAGGAAAACTCACTAGGGCAGATAATTGATACTCAATCATCTTATGAAACTTTGAATGCTTTTAATAATCAAAATAACAATCGCTATTCTAATTATTATAATCTTGGATGGAAAAATCACCCTAATTTTAGTTGGAATATTTATAACAATTCAATGAACCCCTCATAAAATTTAAATAATCAAGGAAACTCTAATTATCGACCTTATTATCCTCCTGTATTTAACTCTAACCCTAACCCACAAGTTAAAGAAAAGAATTTCATGATGGAAGAGGTAAAGTTGAATATGATAAATCAAATACAAAATCAAGGGGCTACAATTAGGAATATTGAAAATAATTAAGACATATTACTACTGCACTTTGTAACAAACCTTCAGGAAATCTTCCGAATACAGTGGAAGTTAATCCCAAAGTTCAAAATAAGAAACAAATTAAAGCAATTCAATTACAAAGTAGAAAAGGNCACCCCCGCCGCAGCGCAGGCCACCATTCCCACCACAGGCCCCACTACCTTGCGCCTCCTCGTCCTCACTCCAGTATGCCCAGCAGTCGCGTGCTGATGAACCATTTTTCGCCTTCGTTAATTCCTTATCACAGATGTATTCCGTCGTATGAAGAAACTCTGATTGTCGTTTGCCGAGGCTATCAACTCATATTTAAAGGTATCGTTCGCGACGCTGGCGATTTTCGTTAAGATAAAGGCAATAGATAATAAAAGTAAATTTGTGACGCGTGGCGATTTACGGTAAGAGATTGAGGACACGGCTAAAGCACATTGTGGCGAGTGTAAAGTTGACGGACACCTGTATTTTTTTGCATTTTTACTAGCGGGTGGATCACATATTAAATACTATCATTTAATTATCCTTCATTTGGGATGTGTACGACGAGAAATTATTGCGTACGAACACCGTTTATATTTCTGCATGCGGTATCCGATTCTGACCGTAGATCACGGTGATCTACGGTCAGGATTATTTCAAATTTTTATAAAAAAAATAAAAAATTTAGGTGGGGCTCACTAAAATACATCAGGACCGGACACCGCACGCAAAATACGTGTGGTGTCCGCTTCATATGAAATAATTTTTCGTGTATGACACGACACCGGTTGGGTAATTGGGTTTTACGAAATTGAATTTTATTAAAAAACTATTTGGATAAAAATTGGAACACACGGGCATTATTGAAAGAGACCGCTAAAATTGTCTTTATCAACATATATTAGCAATGCTCTAAATTTCAAATTTTGCATAAATAATCAGCCTAATTAATTTGATGCTTTTCATATACGGCGTTCGCACTCCATTGATCCTTTGTCTATTAATTGGATTGATGAATTATTTTTAATAAAACTATTATTAGTTTTTCTAAGTTAATGAAAATTTTAATTTTCTTGTAGTTATAAATTACATTTAGAAATTGATTTGATTGGATACCTTGCAACAAAACTGCTTTAAAAGCTTTTTAGAGATCCAATCTCGTTGATCCAAGGGAAAACATGGCGTTGTTAGGGTTTCTTTGAGCGCTGTCATGATTTTGTGCGCCGCTAGGGTTTGCATGTATATCATAAACATGGTTGTATGAATCTCCAAAAAATTCAACGGGTCTAGCTTAATGGACACCAAAGAACTGTATCAAGTTAGTTAAAATACAAAAACGCTAAGCGGTGTTTCCTTCGGTCAAAACTGTGGACTTATCGAATAGAAACACAGTCAAACGAAAGAACATGTGACACCTAATCCAAGAGACAGTTATTTGTCCTCTACTCAAGATTCCATTAAGAAAGACACTTGATGACATTTCAGTCGACCTAATGCATGTCGATCGACCAAAGGTTTCAGCCGATCAACAGCCACGGGTAACATATCATTAAATGATCCTCTTCAAGCAATTTTGACTATCAAACGATGCCAACATCAGTTATGTTTATGAAAGGGTTCTGAAGTCAAATACAAATGTGAAAAGGTGTCATAATAATTTATAATGCCCCTATTAAAACAGGAGAAACATGTAATTTTACGTGGGATACCCCTAGGAACTATAAATAAGGGGTTATTTCTTCAATAGAGGACTACTGAATTTACTCTCTCGAAACTTGTATTAATATGGACTTTATTTTCCTCTCTCTCTCTCTCTCTCTGTGTTCCTCTCATCCGTCCAAAATTCTAATAGATGAGGTGAGTATGGAATCATGTCATCAACATAAGGAAGAGCACACCATAGAGAAGTAACTCACAGGGGAGAAATGTCACATAAGGAGTTTGTTAGAGAATTTATGCAACAATAAATTTTGGAACTTCATGATCAAATGGTGGGTTAGATGACATAATTGGCCCACGCACTACTCGAGGGAAGGGCACAAGCTCAGCAAGAACGGAACCCTCAAGAAGAAAATGATGCCCAAGGCCGTTGAGCAACTTAGTGGGCAGAAATAATTGAAGAAATCCTATACTAGGAGAGCTTTGGGTCTACATCAAGGGTCAAACCATGATTTTGATAAATAGAGGCCCACTTATAGTCGGAGAATGTGTTCTCTCAGTAGATATCTGATGTTGAGCCACTGGAGAAGTTTAAAATCCCATCTTTAAAATCGTACAATGGTCGGAGTGATTCAGTCGACCATATAACAACCACTGAGTCGGCTTTCTCTCTTCTCAAAATCTCTGACATGCTTAAGTGTCAGTTATTTTACACAATGCCTCAGGGGGTTTAATGGTTTGCTGACAGGAGTAATCACCTTCTTCGATGAGTCCAAAATGATATAACATAATTTTCTAGCACCCAAAAACCTTGAAATGTCTTAAATGCTTTGTGGCACATCAATTAAAGACTAAATGGGAGCATTTAACTGTCTGCCACTTGATTCTAGAAGGAAATGCTAGAAGTTTGAAAGTTGGAGCCCATGGTAGAATAGGTCACCCAAACAAAGCAGCTTAGGAGCAAACTATTCAAGTATTTTATTGGTACACGATAACCCAACGGTCTGACTGAATTATTAGAGTTAGTCAATCACCACATCAGTGTGGAGTTTGTTTACTTGTCCTGTAAAAAAACCAAACAATCTAATCGTCGTCCACAAAAGAGAGCCTCACGAGCTAATGAGTGAATGTCGAAGGACAATCCGACCTCAAACTGGGAGGCAATCAATCATCTCAAAATGATAGAAAGTCTGATAGAAACAACCATTGAGGTTAGAGTTTTTCAAACGATCGACAAGAGATAAGGAAACACCATTACCACTCAACTAAGATTTTTGATGACAAAGCTATCGGAAGCCATACAAGATAAGGAGTACATAAAAAAAGCTCCGTCGATGAAAACTAGAGCTTCTCTTTGGAAAACAAACAAGTTCTATAAATACCAAAAAGACCATGGTCAAGACACAGAAGAGTACCGACAACACCAATTCCTAATTAAAGAATTAATTTGGGTCGAAAAGTTCGAAGAGTTTGTAGCCCCAAAGGTGCTAAACGTAAGGCAGAAGAAAGCCCATACAAACGATGATATGGATGAGCCTGTCCGAGTTCATGTTATCCACATCACAGGGATAGTACTACCTATCCTGGGAGTAGCTTCGTTCTGGTGAGATGATCATAAGAGGCTCAATGATGAGGGAACTCTGCACCGCTACTTTTATGTCGAAGTAGAAGCCACACCCCTCAATTATTTTTACTGACGTTGATTTGTCTACAAATGGTAATTCTTACTACGACATCATAGTAATCACGGTGAAAATTAATAAATATCAAGTGGGTAGTATTTTGTTTGCACTTGCAGTTAAGGAAATATACCTTTGATAAAATACATCTATCAGACAACAAGCTGGTTTTACTGACCAGCTTGCCCAATGATTTTTTTATCAAATGAATGAAAGACCTAAGAGTAATTAGTCTATTAGTCACATTGGGAGTAAAACCAGCTTGTTGTCTTAGCAACTTCACTAACATTATTTTACAACCATTCAACAAAATGCATCTTCAATCGACCATATCTCAATGACTTTTGAGTCTTGGCCTCCACCTACCAGACTGTCATAAATTTTTCATACGAAGAGAAGATACTTTTCTATTAGTGGTAATTTGGAGTAGTCTCATACATGCTACCTCTGGGCAGTCGGCAATGTGGAGCAAGATTCATTCAACATTCATAACGAACAAGAAGGGGGCCTTGAAACTGATGAAACCATAATCGAGATTTCAATTACCCTCGATGAACTGGGTATATTTTTTCTAATCAGTGAAAATTTTTCTGTAGGGCATAGAGACTTGTTGATCCAATCTGAGAAGAAGTGTGAAAACTCCAGAAGGCAAGCTACATTCCATATGTACAGTACCCACCATGTGTTTCCAATTTTTTCATGGTTCAGAAGTCAAACAAAAAATGGATATTGTGCACGAACTTCACAAACCTAAACTTTGCTTTCTATAAAGATAGCTATCCCATGACATGGATTGATGCTCTGGTAAATTCAACAATCGATTATTCAATGAAAAGCTTCGTCGATGCCTTCTTTTGCTACTATCAAATTAAAAAGCATCTGGTCGACTAAAAAAAATGGCATTAATTATGAGCAAAATTCTTTATTATTACAATGTAATGTCCTTTGGGCGTAATATTGTTCGGTCTAACTACCAGAATTTATTGGATGTAATCTTTATTTTTTGGTTTTTTTTAACGCAGTGTCACCAGCTTGTTTAGTTATCTTATTCTCTTTTTCAAATAGCTCTCTTTCTTGAACTATCAAGCTGATTTGAAGAAAAAAAAAACTCAAAAGAGGAGAAATTAATATAAAACTAGATAAATAAAATAAGTTTAAAGGAAAGCGGAACTTATGTAAGGTTATGCTCATGTGATAAGTCAAGAGTGTATGTCCAAAATGTGATAAGATCAAAATAAATTGAAAAACATAAATCCACAAAGAAATTCCCTATACAAGAAATCCATATAAGCAGAAAATCAATATTATATTTTTTTTCTAAGGTCAAGAGCAACTTCCAAAGGAACTTGTCCCTTTTGTTAATTATATCATGTAGGATACCCAAAAAACTCTCTATAATAGGAACCCTCCTTACAATATACAGATCATTAGTGAATAATCATATCTAAGGAGCACAATTATCTCAACTAAGAACATCTCGATGCTTCCAAAGGCTACGTTGAGCCATAAGGAGAGGGTGAATCCGTCACATCCTAATGGTCATTAATCTCTGGTCAGCAAATATGTCCTAGAAGATAATTGAGTTAACTAAAATAGAAACATATTTATGCTTTGAAGCATATGCTAGACATAAGGACAAAGGGGGAATGACTGTATCATAAAAAAGATGTGGCCTATCAGCATTTCAAGCCAATAAGACAACATCAATGTAGTATTGAAGGGATCAATGGGCCTCAAAAATGATTTTTTCAACAAAACATAAAGAAACGTAATCAATTAGAGATATCTAAGTTGGGACTTCATTGATCTGTCATCTCAAGCTATAAAACCCTAGGATAGCCTAGTCATGATGGTGATCAACCCAGCTTGACTTGAGACCCCTTGTTAGCAACTTATGTGTTGTGTCATCCAAAAAAATTCATTATCACTAAAGTTAAATAAAAGAAACTATTAGAGCCCTATGACCTTACACAAGTGAGATTCTCAATAGTGGGACTTATACCTATGAAGGAAATGATAGGGATGCCTCTAGACTGGAAGAAAAAAGGGACGTCTAGTAACAAAGCCAAAACTACCCCAAAGGGACTTACACCTCATCTGGGTTAGGGAGCCTCTAATAACTTGTTCGTTCTAGACAATTACTAAAGTAAATAATTTTTGCTTGGTTAGCCAGGTTGGGGATGCATGAGCACTTCCCCTTGAGACATGTAGAATGATGCAAATATCTTTTGAAACATATTTGTGGAGGCCCTATTAACTATAGCTTAGGTGATAGCCATGCTTGTAAACTCATTTTAAAACCAACCCCAAAGACCATGTGAGAAAGGAAAGTAGATTTTAAAGTTGTGATATTTTAATCCTAAATTTTTTATTAATATTAAATTTTTTATTATATTTTGTAGAAAAATTATTTTATTTGTCCTAAAAAGCCTAAGTTTTGTTCATTGAGCTTTCAAGGCAAATCAAATTCCAAGAAAGTGAAGATTCAAACATAATCATGAAAAAAACAAGTGAAATGAATAAATAAAAAATAAGTAGGGTGTCGCTGGGTCGACAAAATTTCCCATAAAACTATAAAAAATGTGGTTAGGCTTTGATTGTATATGCTTGATCCTAACACTATACAATAAGGTAATTTTAGATGTAAGGTATAGGACACATGCCACTGCTCCTAGTTTACATCACACAATTATGCACATCAAGCACACCAAAACCCATGCATGTACCTTATTTTTGATAAAGACTTGTTCATAAGGACTCCAAATAAAATAATATAAAAAATCTAAAAGGACTAGACCTACAATGAAATAAGGTTAGCAAAAATTTATCTACATGCAATGTAGCAAACCATGCCCCATAGAAAGAGAGCTAGCCAACACCTATAAAAGATGAGTTAGCTTAAGTCATTACAGCTCCTCCCTATTGGACCTGGCTCCATGAAAGAAATTTATCCATAACATAGTAGTTCCCACGTCTCAAACCCAACAAACACACAAATTCATGAAACAAAATGTCTCGTTAAGCACAAAATATGGAATAATGGCTAGAATATATGAAGAACCTAGTTGCACCTACATTATTCTAGTAAGTATATAAAATAAGTTTATCCTAAACACATTCATCAAAGTGCATGAATAATTGCGGCTAAGGCTTGGTGTATTTTCCTAAAAAGGTCACCATCCATGGCCCCATCCTAACGATCCAAGAATTCTAATATGTAACAAAAAATATGATGATTTTATCCATATGGTCAAAGCTATACATGNATATATATATATATATATATATATATATATATATATATATATATATATATATATATATATATATTAAAATAGGTCCCAAGGACAAAAAATGTCTAAGTGGCACATGCTAATCCTCTTGGAACCTTAGCTCAAACATATATGTGTTGATAACGATGTGATAATTCTTATTTCTCGTTGAGATATCCTTGAGAGCCATGTCGTTAAGACATCATGCCAACACTAGTCACTCATCTAATAAAGTAGACTTAACATCATGATGGACTAGGAAATGCACATGTAAATGTAAAGTGATTTAGCGTATTTTGATTACGATAATGAGTTATGAGCAGTCATTAAATGTATGCTAAAGGCTAGACCTAATGTGGTCACTCTATCCATGTGCGGTCAATCACATGGGGAGCCAATTGAAGAATTAGACATGAGTGCTTTGCTAGGTGATCATTCACATTTAATCACCTATGACTTGCTTATTCAGTATGATCATATGAGATAAATGATCACACATAAACAAAGCAAATGGAGTTACACAAAATATAGTTACACTAGGTGAAGTGACAATGTTTGCATAACCAGGGGATCCCTTACAGAATAGTATTCTGGATGTTATGATCAGTAATGGGGATATAGGAGAAGGGCTAATGCTAGGTGAGCTAGTCATCTAAAACATGTAATGCACTCATCATGAGCATATGGTGACATATGCTCATTGATAGGAGTGTTAAGAAAGCATGCAGGAATGTAAAAAAATTTCGCGCTAATATGACACAAAATTTTTAATGTATCGGGTGCAGGATGCCCTATGAGAGGTTACACCTCACTTGAGAGGCAACCAAGATGCTCTTACAAATGACATGTACATGCAACACTGTCTAAGACGACACACACAAATGATAACAAGTTATCCTGTGTTAGTTATTTAAAACCTAAAGGGAATTTACATCTCCCTAGAAAGGCAACCAATCATACTCGTAAAAATGACATAAATAAGTATTGCATGATATGAACATGAAAATGCCCATGGTAATTCTAGGAGATGTCATAGGTTTTAAGTAGTATAATTCTTGTAAGGAAATATTCATACACTTAAGTGAATGAACATTGCACACTAGACATGATCATGAGAAGATGGCATGACCCATGCTAGATGACAGAAAATGATATGTTTATGACACTTTTGGTGGTAACCATGGAAAGAGGTAACATAACTCTTACAAAGAAGAGTTACACATTAGGTTAGTCTTTAATGTTAGCAATCCTATAAGACGACATGTGTATTTGGCTAACCATGTACATTTTGGGCATATGTTCATGAAAAGATACTAAATCCCCATGTGTATTTGCTCAATGAGATATTGACCCGACCTGCAGTTACTTATATTTTTAGTCTCGAAACTTTTGCCAGAAAATATATTTTAAATTATATTTAGGGGCTAGCGTGAACATATGTAATGATTTATGAATTATATAATAGATTTTTTTCACTATGGATACCACGCACATATATGTATCGTTTCAAGTAATATAGGATTTTCCTAAAAAAACACTAGTATTTATCCCACTAGGAAAGCAGTAACTATTAAAATCAACTTACATAATTTCTATTTTATATGCAAATGCAATAGGTAAGAGGTTTAAATTAACATGCTTACTAAAAATTACTACTAAAGAACTAAAAAGAAAGTAACAAGTAAATGTAACAACTTAAAAATATAACGATGACTTTGGATATTATGAAAAACCTTTCCCCTAGCAAAGAAATTTTAACCTATGCAAGATTCAAATGATTTAAGACAAAATTGATGTATTGTGAAAAATAGAAGCATACCTTATTCCTTACCCCCTTCCCAATTCTTCCAAAGAACATTAGCGAACTTAGGTCGAATCCTTAACATGTCGACTCCATATCAGAACTATCTAGCCTCTCACCTCTAGATGCTCCTAAGCTTATGCCACCATGATGGCCGATTCCCAGCATCAAGGTTCTAAAACTAAAGCCAAATTGGTAAGAATTTAGCCTGTCACTCTCAAACTAACCAATTCTACGCCCATCAAAACTTATCTACTTATTTATTTGCTCTCCCCTTTAGGTGATCACAATAGATCTACCTAGAATGAAGTGTGGTATCCACTAGTTGGGTGAAATCATAGCCCTCCCAGGTCATTATGATTTTCAATGGATTTAAACCTCACAAGTGGCCAGTTTGTAAAGTAAATGAAGATTCTGTGAAAATACAATCACAATTTTTAAGAGTAAAAACAAATCTTTAAACCATTCTCATCCCACAAGATTAAGTCCCATTTGCAAGGAGAAAGTAAGGGAACTACTCAGAATTCATAAAGATTAAACGAAAATAAAATATTTTCATTGAAATCCAAGTTTTACAACAAAAACTTAAACACCAAAACACACTCACACTTACACTTGAACACAATATATGAAAACCCTAACTAGCTATTTCCAGCCAATTAAAGTTTTGAGGATCCAAAAGGTCTCTAAATTCGGCCAAATCATTCTCATTTTATAGAACACAAAAAATAATCAAGGGATGCTTCAAACACCCCTCCCAAATTTGGCCAAATTCAATGGATTTTCTCGAAAAGTATTTACTGGTGTTATAGCACTAGTCTGGGGCGCTATAACACCCATCTCACTCGTGTATGACACAATGACGCAAAGGGGTAGTGCTATAGCACCACACAAAAATCTTCAAATTGCTCCATTTTCCCCTCCTTTTCTTTAAATGTCCATTCCACATACATTAAACCAAAAACAAGCAAAATACATTCCTTTAAAGTGCAATATCATAAAAAATTTATATAAAATGCTTATGAAATATGCACTAAAAATAGGTTATTTTATGTGGATAAATTATCTCAAACCTAAATATCACTTGTCCTTAAATAACTCCTCAAATTATATAAAATTTATAACATGTGGTAGCAAAATTAACTTAAAGACTTCTATAATTTCTGCTTTATAAATGCTATAGTAAAACTTTCAGAAAAATTTTAAATAATTCAGGTTAAATACTAAAATACAAGAATATGTAGCAGTCCAGTTTAAAAGTTCTGATTTTATATTCATTCCAAAAATAAATGCAATTTTTCATACTTAAAATACTTAGAAGAATTCCTAGAAAAAGAATTTCATGAGAACTTTATTAGTAAAGGAGCTAATACTTCTAAGTTTAAGTCATAAATGTAACTAAGTTTCTTTCCTTAAAATGATTCAAGTAGAGTCAATTTTTAGTTAGACATCTCCTCATGCTTCTCCTCACATATTTTCTCTTCTTGATTTTCTTTTTTTTTCTTTTATGATCATTTTCAATCATTTTTTTTTCTTTTCTCTCTTTTTTATTTGTCATGTGAGGATTACAATGTCTGGATAGCTTTTAATGATTTCGAACTCCACTATCCTCCTCTTAAAGTAAAAAAACATCTCACATTTCTTCACTTTAACAAATTTGTATTAACTTTGAAGATTTTCAATAAAGTCTTAATTCTTTCTTTTCAAGTGTAAATCTAAAATCATGAATATTTATAAAAATAGAGTTTTCTTTACTTTAAATAACAAAAGCATAACTCCAAACCCTTCGTACTAAATATCTTAATTCTAGAATTAACCTTTATTATTAAAAACTTTTACTTAGGTTTTCTACAACTATCATAAAATCAAAAATATAGTTTTCTAAACTTAACTCTACATACCACAGGTTTTGTTAAAAATAATTTTGAAAAATAAAATTCCCCGAGCACAGATAAAGTTTAGTTTAAAAAGAGTTTTCTCCCTTCCCCTAAACTTAATTTTTTAAACTAATTCAAAGTAGGAAAGTTCATGAAGAAAGATAAAAAAATTAAAATTTAAAGTAGGGAAATTAGTGCAGGTAAAAATAGAAAAGACAAGTATTGAGTAGTGATAAAAATAAGATTAACATGCATAGCAATAAAACCATAAAATAAATACTACTCTAGCATTTAAATTGGATCAAAAGATAAAGAGTAGAACAACACTTCAACAAAAACAATTAAGTAAAAAAAACTCATTACAAGCATATTCCAACACAAATGCAACTAATCGCTAACACAATATAGTCTAAATATTCAAATACATCAAAGGAAAAAAAATAACACACTAAACATCAACATCTTCATTATCACCAACATCATCATCACCATCATCATCATCACCATCTCCCAAATCTATATCCTTAACTGTCTCAGAAGGCCGATATGGTGTGAAAGTGGGGCAAGTAGGAAATTCCTCAGAATGATCACCCCAATGTATCTCATCATAGCCTCAATATAGGCAAAATCATACGTAGCTTTCCTCTTCATAATATTATCATTATAGTACAAGTGAGATTCAATGACTTTTACAAGATTCTGTAAGGTTATGATATCTCCTTGCTGAATTGTCATTTGTTCCATAATAGAAGTCAGAGTAATAGTATCAAAAGCAGATGGTCTAGGAGTAGAAGTAAGAGAAAAAGTAGAAGCTGAAGTAGAAGGTAAGTTAACTTCAGTCCTAGGTCTAGTCCAAAAATGTCTCTCATATTTTTCCAAATTTGTTTTTCCAATGAGTTTATGTGATGACAAAGTTTCTTCTCAGGTCTCATACTTGACACTAGATTCGGCACAAAAGGTAGTAATAAGAGCAGGGTAGCCCAAACCTCATGTAGTTCCTCCTCTCGAGGAAACAAGCATGTTGTTATAAATAAGGGAGCCAATGCCAATAGGCTTCTTCATCTAAATATAGTAGTTTAAAGTGACTTTCTCACAGTTACCTCACTAAAAGGGTTGGTAGGCAGTAATATACTAAATATGAAATAGTGTCATGCTTGAGAATCAACATTAAGTTTTGAGAAAGAAAAGTTCACCCTTCACTCATTTTTAATCCTCTAGACTCCATTTTCATCTGTCAAAAATCCCATAATCTCATCCAATTCATCATTAATAGGATGGAACTCAAAAAAGAAGCAGGTTGGAACACTGTGCAACTTGTAAATGTGGTTAATATGAATAGAACTGATATCTATGTGTTGCCCTCATACATAAACTAAATCATTTGATTTGTTTGGTAGGTTAGCGTAGAACTCTCAAACAACTGAAATTACATACATGACAGTGACATAACCAAAAATTTCTCACTGTCGCTCCACAATCAGGTACTCACTTGCTACTTTAAGACGTAGAAAACAACATTCTGTAATCAATTTCTCTGATTACAGATCAACAAACATATCCCGTGCTCTTGTGTTGTAAATTCCTTGCCTCTCTTCTTTTTAGGAGCCATGCTTAATCTAAGAATTTTCAAGATAAATTCCAAAAATCACAAACTCAACTTCAAAAGGCTCCTAAAATCACAATCTAAACATAAATAATCAATCAAACATGGATTTCACACTATTTTTTTTAAATTTCTAAATTTTCAGCCAAATCCACAATGTGGGTGAAATCCATTGTCAAATCAAAATTTTCTAAAGTCAATGTGAAGATCTTACCCAAAGATGAAGAAACCCAAAGTTTGGAAGCCTAACTCCAAGCCAATTAAGCACAAAATAAAACCCTAGAGAAGCAAAATGCAAAAGGTGGAGGAAGGAGATGAACCAAGGCTGAATATGGCAAAAAGTATTGGTCAAGGCTCTTAAAATGACACACGAGTTAGTTCGGTGCTATAGCGCTTGCCAGTGGTGCTATAGCATCCTACATAGCCTGACGAACAACGATATATCACCCAAAAGTAGCACTATAGCGCAATTCATACTCATCCAAATTTTAACAAAAAATTATATTTGAAAAGGAAACAAAAAATCTAGGATGTAGAAAGGTTATTTTTCAAATTTTAATGACCACTTTTATAGTTATTGAGCTCTTTGTCATTCCAAAATTTTAAATTCACAAATTCCAATACGAATACATAAAACCAATTTTCACAACAAAATGAAATTTTTTTCTTATATTAATTATAAGTTCAATACATATGACACGACTACATAGACATCCTCAGATGATCATACAATAAAGACAATAAAAAACACCAAGTCTTAATACAAATATGATAGGCAAACCACATAGAATCACATAACACTAAAATAGAAATACCTACATAAAAACATCCTTTAGGACCACTCTTGATCAATAGTGATATTCTCCATTCCACTCACTAAACAATTTTGATCGTAGGAATGGTAAAAAGGAGCACGAGGAAATTCCTTAGCAATTTTTTTGTCGATCCACTTGTTGGTGCTATACATAGTCACTTAACTATCTTGGAAACAAGCAAAACTATTGAATTGTAGTTTCAACTGCCAATCCACATGCTTGTATTGGTGGAACAACTTTTCCAATTTTTTATATAGAAGAGAAATCTCACCTTCAATCTTCTCAAGTTTGTCCATGAGACGCTGATACACCAAAATAATGAGTTTCTTTAATTATTCATTTTATACTTATTTATGGTAATATTGCACTTTAAAGAAGATTATTTTCATGTTTTTATTGTAGCTATATCAATTTTAGGCATTTAAAATAAAAGTAGCAAAAATGATGAAGTTTGGAGCAAAAACATTGAATTTTGAGATTCTGACATCTGAAGCACCATTTTAGAGAGAGATGGTGCCTGAAGTGCCAAAACTGGCACTGATACACAAAAAATATATGCATTTTTAGACCTATATTTTATATCATTTTTTGCGATATTGCACTTTAATGGAAGATATTTTTTATGTTTTATTGCAGGTTGTTGATTTTGAGGACATGGAGGAAAAAAGAAGCAAAAAGGATAAAATGTGGAGTCAAAATGGAGAAGTTAAAAAAATTGTTCAGTGTTGACGGTACCAGACTCGGCGCCGACGGTGCCTTTTGACAGAGAAAAAGGAATTAATTGAATGGCCTCTGGTGCCGACAACGCCAATGTTGGTGCAGACTCTGTTTATAGAAGGTTCAACAAATTTGGAAACTTTTGAAGAGCTTTTGGATGCACCTATTGAAGAATCAAACTAGGCTCTATTTAGGGCCAAAATTTGATCAAAAAAGCCCCGACCCCTCGTACCATTTCAAATTCTTCCACTCATTTCAGTTTTCCTTTTCACACACCTATATTCCTAGACATTCAACACCATTAGTTAGTTATTATTTTGATAGTTTTGAGTTTTCATGGTGAGTTGAAGTGTGAATTCTTCTCTAAGAAGTGTGGGAGGGGAAGGGAAGTGAGAGATTTCTTCTTCCTACATTTCCTAAGAGAGGCTACCATGGATTTGCTTTAAGAAAGAGTTTCAAATAAGTGTTGTTTGTTTATTATTGTTGTATGAACTTTCTTTTATATATGAAATTTGTGCTTTGTTGTATCTTTCTCATGAAATCTGAGTAGTTTCCTTTATCTTTCTCCATACTCTGAGATATGGTGAAATGAAGAGATAATATGGATGTGCCAATGTTAAAATTTAAAATAAATTATGATGGTTTTTCAACTCCGTTCTTAATTTACTTTTCGATCTGGCCAATTGAATTATTAATATATGTTGTGAAACATATGATCAGGGAAATGGAGTATGAGTTCTATAATAGATTGAGAATCACATTGAAGTTCATGAAGGAGTATTTCGTTCATGGAATTAAGTGCAAATAAATAGGGAAATATACTTTGTTGGGTGTAGAATTCGAGATTTCTAGGGTGACAGAAAAAAATCCCCAATTCGATCTTAGTGTTTAAAAATTAAAACGAAAGTTAGCCTTCAGGAGAAGGGAAGTAGGAGCTCTGGAGTGGGAGCTAGTATCAACTTTATATTACTTGATAACGATATGTATACTTGCGTAGGATACCAACATTAAGTGCTGCACATTATTATTAATAAAATACCACTTCAAGTTTTTTTGGCACTTTTGTAAAGCGGAGTTAACTTTATAAATTTTACACAACTATATTTCAGCAAATCTGGATCATTTTTGGCACCGTTTTCGGGGAAGGTAATAGTAAATTAAATAGATTTGGTAAATTAGGAAATTCAGAGATAAAATTATATATACAAAATATTAAAAAAATTAAAAAAATACAAAATTACAAAAATATATATATAACTATATATTTAAGAGTATTTTTAAGAATTTTTTCTTTGCTTATTATATTTGTTTATGCAAAATATTGAATTTGAAGGTTTAATACTTTATAATTCAGAATTACAACGTACTATTAGAAAAATTTGAAAACAATGAAAAGAAATTAAAATTTTGAACAAAATAACGGATAACTTAGATAATCAAATAAATGAAAATCAACTAAGACCTTTAAAGATTATGCTAATCCAACAGTAGATGAACTTCATTTAACTATTCAAAGTCGTGATGTTGTTGCTAATTCATTTGAGCTAAAACCTGCTATTATCTAAATGCTACAAAATAATCAGTTTGGAGGAACACATACTGAAGATTCTAACTTACATCTTGCTAGTTTTCTTGAGATTTGTGCTACTTTTAAATATGATGAAGTGTCTAATGATGTTGAAGGATCAGACTTTTTCCTTTTTCATTAAGGGATAAAGCCAAAGCTTGGTTAAACTCATTAACACCTGGATCTATCAGAACTTGGGGAGAACTATCACAAAAATGCTTAGCTAAATATTTTCCACCCTAAAAAATCGCTAAGCTTAGAAACGATATTACATCTTTTTGTTAGTTTAAAGGGGAATCGATATATGAAGCCTGGGAAAGATTTAAGGATCTAATTAGAAAGTTTCCACACCATGCTTTACCAGATTGTTTAATAATTCAAACTTTTACAATGGATTAGTAGGATCACTTAGATTTAATATATATGCTACTACAGGTGGATCTTTAATGTCAAAACTTTTTGGTGAAACATACTCTTTAATAGAAGAAATGACTACTAATAATATTCAATGGCCCTCTGAATAGGTAAATCCTATAAGAGTAACTAATATTCATGAATTAAATTGGAGTGAACTATTCTCAAATACCACCAGTATTAGAGAAAAATTTACTAGGGCAGATAATTGATACTCAATCATCTTATGAAACATTGAATGCTATTAATAATTAAAATAACAATCCTTATTCTAACTATTACAACCCTGGATGCAAAAATCATTCTAAATTTAGTTGGAATAATTATAACAATTAAATGAACCCCTCATGAAATTTAAATAATTAAGAAAATCCTAATTATCGGCATTATTATCCTACTAGATTTAACTCTAACCCTAACCCACAAGTTAAGGAAAAGAAGTTAATGATGGAAAAGGTAATGTTGAATATGGGAAACCAAATACAAAATCAAGGGGATGCTATTAGAAATATTGAAAATCAATTAGAACATATTGCTACTGCACTTAGTAACAGACCTTTAAGAAATCTTCCGAATACGGAGGAAGTTAATCCCAAAGGTCAAAATAAGGAATAAATTAAAGCAATTCTATTATGAAGTGGAAAAGAAATTGAAACAAGAATCCAAAGAGAAACTGAAGTTGATGAGGAGAAGGAAGAGATGGAAAGTGACCATAATGAAAATGAACAAACACAAGTTCCTCAAGAAAAAACATTACCTCCATTTCCTCAACGACTAAAATAGAAGAATAAAGACAAAAAATTTACAAAATTTTTGGAAATCCTTAAAAAGTTAACGATAAACATTCCTTTCATTGAGTCTTTGGAAAAAATGCCAAGGTATGTAAAATTTATGAAAATTATATTAAATAAGAAAATGAAGTTTGCAGATCATGAGACTATTGCACTTAGTGAAGAGTGTAACGCTATTATCCAGAAAAAAACTTCCTAAAAAGTTAAAAAATCCTGGTAGTTTTACTATACCTTGTGCAATTGGTGAAAATTTTCATAGAAAAGCCTTATGTGATTTAGGAGCAAGTATCAATCTTATGCCTCTATCAATTTTTAAACTTTTAGATTTAGGAGAGATTTTCCCTACTACTGTAACTCTTCAGTTAGTTGATTGATCAATCACTTATCCTAAAAGAGTTATAGAAGATGTATTTGTAAAAGTGGATAAATTTATTTTCCCTATAGACTTTATAATATTAGATATGGTGGAAGATAAAGAGATACCTATTATTTTGGGGAGACCAATCCTTGCAACAGGGAGAGCTGTGATAGATGCGCAAAAAGGAGAATTAATAATGAGAGTTAATGATCGAGAAGTACAATTTAATATTACAAAATCTATGAAATATCCTTCAATAGAAAGAGATAATGAATGTTTTAGGATGAAGTTACAGATTATCTAAGTAATGAACATTTTAAGAAAGAGTTTGAAGACAAATTAAAGCAAGAAGAATTTAGTGAAAATGAGGATGAAATAAAAGAAGCAAATTTATATTATATTCAGGATAATTTGAAACTATAGATCTACTGGAAAATGATAATAAAAATCTTATTCCTTCAAGTATTAAACCACCTGAACTTGAACTGAAGGTAATACTTGCTCATTTAAAATATGTATTTTTAGGAGATTCATCTACATTGCTTGTTATTGTATCTTTTGACTTAACTGACATTCAAGAACAAAAATTAATTGAAATGTTAAAAAGATATAAAAAGGCTTTTGGATGGACTTTAGCAGATATTAAAGGAATTAGTACTTCAATTTGTATGCACAGAATTTTTTAGATGAACAATTCAAACCTAAAGCTGATCGTCAGAGGAGATTAAACCCAATAATGCAAGAAGCTATTAAAAAAGAAATTTTAAAATGGTTAGATGCTGGAATTATATATCCTATTTCAGATAGTGCTTGGAGAGCCCAATTCACTACGTTCCAAAGAAATGAGGAGTGACCATTGAAGTAAATGAGAAAAATGAATTAACTCCAATAAGACAAGTTACTGGTTGGTGAATTTGTATAGACTATAGAAAAGTAAACTTAGCTACCGTGAAAGATCACTTTCCTTTACCCTTTCTAGATCAAATGTTAAATAGATTGGCTGGAAACAAATATTTCTATTTTTTAGATAGATATACCGGTTATCATCAAATACCAATTGCTCCTGAGGATCAAGACAAGACAACATTTACAAGACCATATGAAACATTTACTTTTCGTAGAATGTCTTTTGGACCATACAATGCATGTGCAACATTTTAAAGAAGTATGATATCAATATTTTGTAATTTGATTGAGCATGGAATGAAAGTATTTATGGATGATTTCTCTGGGTTCGACACTTCATTTGAATTTTGCTTAAATAATTTTGAAAAAAATTTTGGAATTATGTGAAAAATCAACTTAGTACTAAACTAGCAAAAATGTCAATTTATGGTTGCAAGAGGAATTGTACTTGGGCATAAAATTTCTGAAAATGACATGGAAGTAGATCCTGCAAAAGTTCAAGTTATTGAAAAATTACCACCACTGACTACGGTGAGAGGGGTAAGAAGTTTTCTAGGATATGCTGGTTTCTACAGGCGTTATATTAATAATTTTTTAAAAATAACTAAGAAATTATGCCAACTTTTAGAAAAAGATATGAAATTTGACTTTAATGAGGACTACATAAAAGCATTTGAATTATTGAAAGAGAAATTAATTGGTGCACCTATGATAGTCTCACCTTATTGAGAAAAACCATTTAAAATAATGTGCGATACTAGTGATTATGCTATTGGAGCTATTTAGGAAAAAGACACAAATTTTTTTTAAAGTAATATATTATGCTAGTAAAACTCTGAATGATGCTCAAATTAACTATACTACTACTAAAAGAGAGTTATTAGCTGTTGTTTATGCCTTTAATAAAATTAGACCTTACTTAATTAGAATAAAATGTATAGTGCATACAGATCATTCTGCTATTAAATACATAATGCAAAAGAAGGATGCTAAACCAAGGTTAATTTGATGGATACTTCTTTTGTAAGAGTTCAATTTTACTGTAGTTGATAGAAAGGGAAATGATAATCAAATAGCTGATTAATTGTCTAGACTAGAAAAAGAAATATTAACTAATTTTGCAAATAAAATTTTAGAAAATTTCCGTGATGAACAATTATATAATATTGATGAAATAGATACACCGTGGTATGTCGATATATTAAGTTATATTGTAAGTGATATTCTACCACATGATATTAAGAGTAAAAAATTAAAGAAATTTATATATGATTCAAGATTCTATATTTGGGATGACCCATTTTTATATAAATAATATAAAGATCTAACTATTACAAGGTGTGCGCCTTATGAAGAAACTCAACAAATAATTGAGAGATGTCATGATTCTGAATTTGGAGGATATTTTGGAATAAATAGAACTGCTTATAAAATTTTGCAAGCTGGATTTTATTAGCCAAATCCTTTTAGAGATATTAATGAATATATTAAAACATGTGATCGATGTTAGCGAGTAGGAAATATTTCTAGAAGAAACAAAATAACTCTTAATTACACATTGAAAGTTGAAATTTTTTATGTGTCGGGATTAGATTTTATGGGATCATTTATACCTTCATTTGGAAACTTATATATATTACTTGTTGTTGATTATATGTTCAAATGGATTGAAGCTGTTGTTGTACCTAAATGTGATGCTTAGAGTGTTTCTAAATTTTTAAATAAAAATATTTTTATAAGATATGGAATGTCGAGAGTAATTATTACTGATGGAGGATCCCATTTTAGAAACAAAGAATTGATAAATTGATAAAGAAAATATGATATTATTCATAGATTCTTAACTGCTTATCATCCTCAGACTAGCAGTCTAACAGAAATATCGAATTGTGAAATGAAACAAATTTTAGAAAAAACTGTAAATCCTTATAAATTGGATTGAGCTGCTAGATTAGATGTTGCATTATGGGCATATATAACTGCTTATAAATTGGATTGAGCTGCTTGATCTATTTCTTTTGGAGATATTACCGGAGTTTTATCACACCATGCCTTGAACTTCACACTATGTGAATAGGCAGGAGTTGATTATAGACCAGTGTTGACCTCACTTTTGATTGAGGTCTAGAAATTTTTTTAGCCTAGGTCTAGCCATAGGACTTTCCTACTGACTAGTCTTAGAAAACTAGAAAATGTACCAAGCCTAGGTCTACCATAGGACTTTCCTATTGACTAGTCTTAGAAAACTAGAAAAGGTACCTTCACCATTAGCCTAGGTCTAGCCATAGGACTTTCCTATTGACTAGTCTTAGAAAACTAGAAAAGGTATCCTCACAATTAGAAATTCAAAATTCTTCTTGCCATAGGACTTTCCTATTGACTAGTCTTAGAAAACTAGAAGAGGTACCCCACTATTAGAAAATCAAAAGTCCATTTGTTGA
The DNA here is from genome assembly GCA_002079205.1 of Phalaenopsis hybrid cultivar. Taxonomy (NCBI): domain Eukaryota; kingdom Viridiplantae; phylum Streptophyta; class Magnoliopsida; order Asparagales; family Orchidaceae; genus Phalaenopsis; species Phalaenopsis hybrid cultivar. Next base: position 3,703 of record JXCR01097577.1, on the reverse strand, counting down.
CCTCACTTTTGGTTGAGGTCTAGAAACTTCTTTAATAGCCTAGGTCTAGCTCCACACCTATTGGGGGTCCATTTGTTGACCTCACTTTTGGTTGAGGTCTAGAAACTTTTGTAGCCTAGGTCTAGCCATAGGACTTTCCTATTGACTAGTCTTAGAAAATTAGAAAAGGTACTCCTCAGCATTAGAAATTCAAAACTTTGACTAATCTTAGAAAATTAGAAAAGGTACCCCCACCATTAGAAATTCAAAACTCTTCTTTCTACGTCTTAGAAAACTAGAAAAGGTACCCTCACCATTAGAAATTCAAAACTCTTCTCTTTACTCAGCGTCCAGAAAACTAGAAAAGGTACCCCCACCATTAGAAATTCAAAACTCTTCTCTTTACTCAACTTGGAGTTCCAAAACTAGAAAAGGTACCCTCACCATTAGAAACTCAAAACTCTTCTCTTTACACAACTTGAACAATGTTGACCTCACTTTTGGTTGAGGTCTACAAAACTTCTTTAGTAGCCTAGGTCTAGCCATAGGACTTTCCTATTGACTAGTCTTAGAAAATTTAGTACCCCCATCATTAGAAACTCAAAACTCTCCTATTTACTCAACTTGAAAGTCTACATACGGATTTAGTAGCCTAGGTCTAGCCATAGGACTTTCCTATTGACTAATCTTAGAAAATTAGAAAAGGTATTGTAGCCTAGGTCTAGCCATAGGACTTTCCTATTGACTAGTCTTAGAAAATTAGAAAAGGTACTCCTCAGCATTAGAAATTCAAAACTTTGACTAATCTTAGAAAATTAGAAAAGGTACCCCCACCATTAGAAATTCAAAACTCTTCTTTCTACGTCTTAGAAAACTAGAAAAGGTACCCTCACCATTAGAAATTCAAAACTCTTCTCTTTACTCAGCGTCCAGAAAACTAGAAAAGGTACCCCCACCATTAGAAATTCAAAACTCTTCTCTTTACTCAACTTGGAGTTCCAAAACTAGAAAAGGTACCCTCACCATTAGAAACTCAAAACTCTTCTCTTTACACAACTTGAACAATGAAAAGGTACCCCCACCATTAGAAATTCAAAACTCTTCTCTTTACTTAACTTGAAGTTCCACGTATTAGTCTTAACCTCTAGCATATAGTACNATCCCCAGCGGAAACAAATATTATACGTAAATTCACACTTCTTTCTAAGTCTGAGGATTTAGAAATCTATATTGATCTTGTTGATCTTGTCGGTAAACACCAATACATGCGGTGTGCTTGCCCAGTACACCACACCTATTGGGGGTCCATTTGTTGACCTCACTTTTGGTTGAGGTCTAGAAATTTCTTTAGTATCCTAGGTCTAGCCATAGGACTTTCCTATTGACTAGTCTTAGAAAACTAGAAAAGGTACCCCCACCATTAGAAATTCAAAACTCTTCTCCTTACTTAATTTGAAGTTCCACGTATTAGTCTTAACCTCTAGCATATAGTAGGTAAGATCATTATGAGAGAATTCAAGAAGAGTTCCTATAGGACTGCTTGGCCTTAGGATTGACCCTAGATATTAGTTTGGAGTTAGGGTACACGATATCCTCACAATGTCCTGGCTAAAACCAATACATAAGATCTCAAAATGAGGGTTTTATTGATCCATGATTCATTANAGTTAGGGTACACGATATCCTCACAATATCCTGGCTAAAACCAATACATAAGATCTCAAAATGAGGGTTTTACTGATCCATGATTCATTTAGAATGGATAGCTATCCAATTCTATTTGAAATACTAATTCTGGGTCTTTTGCCCCAGACACCCCCAAATTACCTAATTGCCCTTAAGACCTTCCTTTAATCCAAAATCCAAAAAATACCATAAAATCCCAATAAATCCCAAATATTTTCAATTTTATTTCTTTCAACTACCACATGGCCCAATTTGGTCAATTTTTCCATCTTTAACCAAAATACCCTCAAAATTACCAAAATTACAAAAATACCCTTGGTATCCCAAACTTTCCCAAAACCTCCAAANCTTGCCCGAAACCAGGACAAAATCCAATCTCAACCTAAACAGCACCAAACCCCAAATTAATTGGCTCTACACCTTCATAAGAGTGAAGGAAGCCAAAGCCCCATCAAATCCCCCTTCCACAGGGCCTCTACCATAGCTCTAGACCAACACCCAAAATCGGCTGTGGTCGAAATCATACATAGACCTTATNACCTAGTCCAAACACAAGATTTGGTCATATGCACCTTTTTGGACTTATGACCAAACCTAAACCAATTAAGCTCGGTATGGTCAAATGAACCTTGCCATGACTCACCTTAGACCCTAGGGTTGAGTTAAAAGCCAGCCATCAACCCATGGTTAGGCTTGATATTTATCTCATGGTTAAAATTTTAAGAAAAATTTTAAAGAGATAAAGAGAGGGTTAAATCAATGTACTTGCCATACCACATGTCTAAACCCTATGGTGTCGTTTTCTAAAGAGGGGGTTAAATCAATGTACTTGCCATACCACATGTCTAAACCCTATGGTGCCATTTGTACTGAGCATCATGAGCTTTAACCATGGTTCAACCTTTGGTTAGCCACCTTAACCCAAGCCAAAAGCTCAAAACCGTGAACCCCCACATGGTTAAAACCCAAACCCATGCCAAGAGGCCACCTCAGCCCAAATTGAGCTGAGAGCTCCTCTGCTTGACACCTAAGCAGTGGGGTTAAGCTCTCAATTGGCTAGCCAAGCATTCCTAAAGCCATTTTCTATAAAATCTACCCCTCACGGCCATGGAGGGTGTGGTAAAAATTTCTTCACTGAGGCCCTTTAAACTCTTCAGAGAGCTTCCTTAGAAGACCCTTAGCACATTC
>JXCR01097576.1:339907-352049 GCA_002079205.1 Phalaenopsis hybrid cultivar | reverse complement strand
ATTGTTTCGATTATGTTCCAAGATTCACCATCTGGAAGCCCAAGCCCAGCCTTCAAAACAAATGAGAAAGTTCAAAGAATTAATAAAATAGTAAAAAAGAACTAAAACATTACAAAGCAGAACACTTCGCTGGGCAACAGTAGTAGTAAGTACCATGTGAGTTGCAATAACAACAAGTTGTGCGGTAACTAGAGTCACATAGTTAGTCATCCTGAAAGCAAAGTAACCACTCAGCATAAGCATGTGTCAAAGAAGATAACAATCAGACATTACATACATAATACACAATTGTTCTGTATTTACATGTCTAAGACCTAAACTTCATTTCTTTACGTATATGCCACCTTACCTATGCATAAAAAGGTGTATTTCACCTTTTAAAGTTTAGATAGCGGTATGTATGTAAATGCCCCATATATATATATATATATATATATATATATATATAGAGAGAGAGAGAGAGAGAGAGAGAGATGGATAATAAACAGAAAAGATAGCCCAAAAAAAATTGTCTTTGAAATTGTGATTATCAATATAATCATTATTTAAAATTTAATAATTATTGACTATTACTTATTAGGAAAGAGAAAAAAAAGATTGAGATTTAAGAAGAGGAGAAATGAGAGAATGTGAATACAGCTCAGGATGAGGTCGGGGAAAAAGAAGTTCATTATATTAATGATTTAAATGAAAACTCATTGAGTGATGACAGTGAAGATGACTTTTGAATTTAAAAATTCTAACAATGATTGCCTATTTCATTCTCAAGTAGAGGATAGAGAGACTTATGTTGAACTTATATTGAATGTAATTATATTTTAGTATTTTAAACTAAAATTTTAGTTTAATTTGATAGTTAATGTTTGTATAACCTATATTATTTTGATGATTTAATGTTATGATGTTAAAATATTATTTCGTATTTTGCACAATTTATTAATTATTACTTTGCTAGAATGTTGATAATGTTAATTGCTAATATGTTAATAAATTAAATGATTACACATACAAACACACATATTCTGATAAGAATAATGAAAAATAGTTCTACAATGTCTATAAATTACAATAAAATTTTGACTACTTGAGTATAAATCAATAAATGCTATGAATTATATTTATAACTATAATTACATTAGAAATTTAAAGAGAGTTTGACTTGGGAAAAAAATTTTATAGGGCAATTTAAAATTGATTTTATTTTTTGAAATAAATTGCATAACAAAATCATATAAAAAATATTGTACCCTTTAGGTAAATAATGAATTACTGAGCTATACACCCTTAATTATTTGGCTTTAGTTTGCATCAGCGATTTCATCAGTGTATAATACTTTTGTTTAACAGTAAATTTTATATAATGCTCATACTTAATTACTTTAATAATTTAGGGGAAATAATCATCATTTTCATTAATTATTCATAATAACAATTTTTCCAATGCCTTCCAAGGGGTGCTTCACGGTATATATTATATAAATCTAGAGGCGGTGAAAAATATTTTGAGCTTTTCAAATCTACCCTTCTAATGTCACCATATATCAAATTTATCCTAACTTTCATATTATTTTTTAAATTACTTAGTCTAACATAATATTTTTTTCTTTTCTGGAAGCGCCAGACAACAAATCTATTTACTAAATGCCCGACACCACAGATATCTCAAGATTTCTTTTATTAACATCTTAAACAGTTGTTTAAGAAAACAAGTTTGGCAAATCTGGGTTACAAACTCCATCATCATATAATATTCTCGCGGTTTTCCTCATTTTCTACCATTTATATAAAGTAAAATTAAATATGATTATTAAATATCATTCTATGTTTAAATTCATTTTTTTATCTTAATTAAGTATATTAACTGCCATCAATTTTTCCTAATCAAATTGAAATACAAATGTACTTAAAAAAACATGGGAATAAACATTTTTTTTATAAAATTGTTTCTTTATTTTATGTAAGTTATTCAATTTTCAATATCAACACATCATACGATGCAAATAAAATTTTCATGAAACACCACAAATTGTAAGATAGACATGATGCTAGTGCAAAAAACAGAGACGAGAGGTGTAATGGGTCCGGAAGAGGGTGGCCCTGTCCACTACTTATAAAAGAGATATCACGTTTCTAGCAACCAGCACACGTTTCTAGGAACCAGCAGTACAAATCCAATCGCAAATATAAAGAAAATGGCTCAAGAAGGGCTATTGCAAGGGTGTTAAAATTCTATAATTGGAATAAGATAACAGAGGAACTCCACCTAAAATAAGCAAAGGAAATAATGAATAAAGCAGAACAAAAAAAAACTGGCTAACCAGATAGCTTATCTTTTATGTTTAAAATGAATCATACCAGGTTTTGTGGTTCAATTTATCACTAAGTTACTCATGGCTGGAATTTATGGAATCAGAACTCTACAATGTAGAATCTTCTATAGAAAAAAGATTCTCATCATATTGATTTGGGGAAGAGTTCAATGAATTAAACATGCCAAATATTTAAGTTAAACTAATCAGTAGATGCTAGTAATAACAAAAGAGATGAATATAAGGTTCAATTAAGTAATAATGAGAAAGAGAGGGGAGTTACTTATTAGAAGAACGCTCCATCAGGTACTCAAAATAATTATCCCAGAAGCTGCAAAATAATTGAACAGCAGAAGAAAATAAGAGACCTTGGAATTACATTGTAAGGCTTCCCATATATCCTTATGTAGAAAGCCAAATATAAGTTGTCATGTCAGTGCTAGCCACTAAATAAAAATAAATATCTCACGAAGTACAAATTATTAGTCAATCTTTATGTCAAAAGAATAGTCAAACAGCAGGAGTTATCATTTTAAAAAGTCAAATACAATGGTGCAATGTGCAAATATTACCATAAAACTTATTTAAGCAAAACCGTTGTAGATTTTACATGTTTAAACCAATAAGAAATCCAAATAGCATTTTAAAAAGACTGAATGATGAAAGATAAATGGTGACCAGGATAATAAGCATGTAAATTTCACAATCATTAAACATTACGATGAAACATCATTTTCTACAATTTGGAAATCATAAAAAGCATCAAGGGAAAGATGAATGATTAAGGAGGCTCTGAGGCAATGGTGTCATCAGACTATTTTCCTTTCCACAACAAAATAGAGAACCACATTTTTATTCCAATAATTACAAATATAAAAAAAATTCAAACTTCAAATTGAAGTGAGTGTTCATGGAGCTTGATTGTTACTGGTTGTTACAAGTAACAAATATGTTCAAGTTAATAAATATCTTACTGGACATATGATGATACCGTTCAAGGGCTCCTAGAACGTGTTAGAAAGGGGATTTAGTGGGAAAGCAGTTGTGGGAAAGTAAGGTAATAAAAATATGCGAGGTCGACGGCGTTTTGGATGAGGATAAGCATCGTTCGGTGACTGTCCCAACTAAAAATAGAAAAGAAAACTCTGAAATGATGATTTACGGAAAGCAAGGAGATTTCATTACTGGTTGAGCAAGATACAAATAAACGAGTTGCCAAAAGAAAATGATACATCACTTTGGAGATTATAAAAAGAGAAAAAAAAAACCAAAACACAATAATAATAGTAAAAGTCTCAAAAATGGAAAAGAAAAACATAAAAAAGTTTGTAAGAGAAAATATCCTAACTAGAAATAAGAAATTAGGAAAGAAATCAGAAACAAAAATGGGCTGAAATCAGAAATCGGGTTGGGATTGTGCTATTCTGCGCACAAAAATTGTGGCTTACATGGTATTGCAGAATTCCCCCAAACAAGATTGCAAGATTCTGCGATCTCGCAACTTCGTGGGATGTTTTGCATCATTCTTTCCATCTACGAGAGGATTCACCCTCTTCTCCGAAAGGATATGGATCCCAAAGTCAAATAATCTTTTCCACAACACCTAAGATTTCCACAACTGTGGTTCACCACTCCTATCTGACCATTTGTCTATGAGTGTGTTGTTGAACTAAACTAGAACTTAGTATGTAGTTCATTCCATAGTCTTCCAAAAATCACTAAAAAAATTTCTCATTTCTACCAAGAGTGAAAACATGATGGACTTCTTTAAATTGTGGCAACCTAGGGGGGTAGACTGTAGGTCGTACAGTTTTGAAATTCACTTAGCTTGGGCTAGAATGTGTTTGGTATCAGCTCCTTAACTCACTGTAACCTAGGACAACCAATGTTAATCCTGGTGGCGCTTCTCTCATCAACTCATTCTGACGCATCAAAATACTAACATATCTCCCTCATCCATTGGAAACTAATACTCCTCCTTTGCGTCCTCACATTCTTCAGTGTCTCTAGTGTTATTATCTATGCTTTCAACAACTCCTTGCTTTATGAATAAAATCATCCTTTTGTTTGAGCAATCTGATGCAATGTGCCCAAAAAATATGACACTTGAAGCACTTCCTAGTTGGGATAAAATTTGGGAGTGTTAATGGGCTCTACCTTTTCTCCACTCTAAATTCATCTCTTCTCTGATCAGATCAACTGTGATGCTCCACTGGGTGTACTCTTGCTACCTGATTTTGGGGTTGAACACTATCTATAAGGACCGGCGATCACCTAATGATGTTGCTTCTTCATCTTCAAAGCTAGGGTATGTGCATCGAATAAAGATCAGCACATCTGGATCTGCATCATTACTAATAAACCTGCTGCGGGGAATTGTTTGTGCTCCAATCGCGACGAACATCACGAGCGGCACAATACTGATTCGGTCCAGGCAAAGGAGGGACCAATCGGTCCTTCCAAGTAGTTGTTGCCTTCTATTGGGAGCAAGACCCACTCCTCTTTACCCTAGGTCTATTTAGGTGTTGTTTGTTGTGTTAGGACAATTTTTTCTTAAATTTTTGTCAGGACAACAATTAACATCCAGTTTTCCCCTCAGAGGGTTGTATCCAAAAACGAGAAAATGTTTCAATTGCAACTAATTTTGAGGTGGTGCTATTCGTTCCCAAACTGTTTCCTAGTTCCTCCCTCCAGCGACCAACCTGCTGCCATCACCCCCAGCCAGCTGCGAACCTTACTGCCATCATCCCAAACAACCCACACAACCCTCCCAATCGATTGTTGGCCCTTCCCAGCCTTCCTTGCGGCCTCCCCCACTGGTTTTTCCACCACCGACGAGCTTCTGACCATGTCCTCATTGTAGCCGCCACTGTTTCTTCCCTTTCTCCTTGCTGCCCTCAACCCGACCAGCTCTCACGCATTGTCCCTCGACTGTTTACTTGTTGTCCGGTCCTGGGAAAACTGTTGTCGTGTTGTTTTCTGTTTGTCAACCATCTTTTCCACCCCTCGCCACCTTTCAAACCCATTCCGACCACCACCACCACCACCAACATCCCAGGATTCCCCCTCATTGAGTGTTTATGTTTTGCCAGTTTCTACTTTATATTTATGGTATTGTGTTATTGTTATTTCCTGTTCCGGTCGGAAGTTTGTAAGTCCATATTTGAGTTTCAAAAATAATATTAACTTTTCGATTGTTGTTTGGGTAAACTCCGATATCATTTGAAATTAAAGCTAAGCCTAACTCTAGTCTTACCCTAGGGTTTCTAACATCCACCGTACCCAAACGTCCCCCCTAAATTTTNGGGTTAACTCCGATATCATTTGAAATTAAAGCTAAGCCTAACTCTAGTCTTACCCTAGGGTTTCTAACATCCGCCGTACCCAAATGTATCTTCACCCCCCCTAAATTTTCTTTTTCCACCAACCATAAGATGAAACAGATAACCATCATCTTGGTGGAACAGCTCTGTGGGCCTCTCCCGACACTTTCAAATCAACAAAAATCATATGCAGATCCTCCTTACATTGTCAACATTTTTTTTAAGGGGTGTGCATTTTACATTAAAGTAAATCAAAAAGTATAAAAGAGAGCAATAAAAGCTACACAAAAGAAGCAGTATGGTTGGATTTGTCCGCCACCACACAAAAAAAAAACGGGGCACAAGAGCGAGCATCCCAAAGAAAAATTCTATCCAAAGCAAACCGAGAACAAAAATGAGCATTTTTGTTACATTCTTTATGAGTAAAAACAAAAAGAACTTCTCTAAACTGAGAAAAAAAGTTGTATCACACTCACTCTCAAGTTGTTGTTGCCAAACCTTAGCCTTCAAGCTTTTCCAGAAACATATTAATGATCGTTTCATTATCCACCTCAATGACGATCCCCTTAGTTTCAAAAATCCAAACTTGTAAAAGAGAGCCAAAAAAATAGAACCGCTTCATATTCGACGTGTGAGCTGTCCCAATGTAGGAGATTCCTTCCAGCTACAAGAATGATCCTCCCCGCTTCATCAAGGATCACCATGACAACCCCGACAAGATTATTGGCAACACGAGCACCATCAAAATTAGCTTTAATCCAACCAGCCGTGGGGGGGAGGGGGGCACCAAGGAAGCTGTAAATATAGCCTATTCGGCTGATTAGTTTCCCTTTGCTATCAGATGGGTTGATCAAAGGTAATGGTGAAGAAATCCAAGATCGTAGCCACCATGATCGTCGCTGAGCATATCAGATGCCCATGTTTCTTCGCATTTCGACCATACCAAGAATGATAAACACTGGAACAGTAGAGCCTCCCAATGGAAGCATTGGCACGTGGTAGGTCTTTAAAGGCTTTGATAATATCTTTCAGATTTTTAAGAGAATGCCCCATTTACGAAAAACAAAAAAGAACTCCTTTAGCACTTTACACTTGGCTATAACATGATTGATATCTTCAATATCTGGACACCCCTAAAGGCAATCCAGACCGTCCCCAATCTGCCACCCACAGAGCCAAGCATTAGTGGGTATACCCTGAATGAAAACCCACACACAAAAAAAAAAAATGTATCCATGGTTAAAGTCGAAGCTTATTAAGCCAAGTTTAGTTAGTCGTTGAATCTTGAGAAAGTCTGTTGTATGCCAACGAGGTAATAGTTCTACCCGAAATGACCTTAAAAATTGAAGGCATGTCTTCCAGTGGGCTCCCAAAGGTTGCAGCTGTAAAATTAATTGAACAAGAGCATCTCCAAAAAAATTCTGAAGGGCAGCAACATCTCAGCATCCCTCTCACATAAGAGTAGCTACTTGAATTCCAATAGCTTCCAGTGGACTAATAAAAGTGGGCCATCGAGAGAAAGGAAGGTCCAAAAGCAAAATCTGTTCATAAACAATAATGTCCTTCCAATAACAATTCTTCCATCTAACTATATTTGAAAGGCCAAAGACCCCATTCACAATAATTTTCCAACCTATAGAAATTGTTCTAGACCGAGTAGAGCTTTAGGGATTTCTCCCATATTTCTTGGCCATACACTTGAAAGCTAATTGATTCGGCTTATTGAAAAATTCCCAATTGACCACAACCAGTAAGGCACCCGTCCACTCGTCAGAAGCATGAAGGCCCAAGCCAACTGCCAAGGTGGGCTTGCACATTTCCTCCCAACTTTGTCGCATAAGAATTTTCCGCACACTCTTTCAATGCCATGAGGAACAATTTTTGGAGGTTCAAAATTTGTCACTTGAAACATGGACATGGGAAGAAGGGATATCCGCAAGGTAATTCTCCCTGCAAGCGAGAGGTGTTGGTTACCCATGGTGAAGTCAAATTCCTTGAGTTTTCTTAGAGCTAACTTGACACTCAGCTAATCAATTTGATCAACGTTCTTGTAGGCTAAAAATCTAGCTACAATGTTTTTCGTCCACTGAAGAGCATTTTTACTGGAAAGGATGGAGGACTTCACCTCATTAACCCTTTGCCATATCTATTTGCAATAGTGAGCAAGAATTTCCCATCAAATTGACTTGAAGCAACCTCAAATTGTGTGAATCATGTATCGTTGATTGACATTTTACCAAAACCCAAAACAATCTTGGCTGGGCATTAAGAATAAACACAACCGTTGACATAGTTAAAGACAGCAGGGCTACTTCTATTAATAAAAAATAACAATGATAAATTAATAATCAAAACCTTTTTTTATTATTTCTTCAGAGAATTAGTTTAGTAAATTGGGGTGGGATCCTGAGAGAAATAGAAGTTTCTTTTAAATCTCTATACTTTAGATGAACTAGCAGGTCTTTTGTGAGTTTTGCCTCAGGTTTATCCTATTTGAGAGAAGGAATTTCCGATCTTTAGGGTGGATTTATACTTGTTTTGGTGGAGTGGGGTGGAGGCAACCATACTGGGGTTTAAGACTGCCCTCCTATTCCCTTCTGCTTTGACAATAAGCATTGCCCCAGCTTCCGAGATTTGGGAACAACCCAGGTTTGCCATGAATTCCAGCCTTCCAAATGACAGACACAATTTATTCTTCCAACTTTCAGGCATTCAGGTTGCTAGCTTAACCTGTAGTGGGGATGATGTCAGAGTTAACCCAAATCATATTAGGAAAAGCAAATATTATAACCGGAAACAATAGGCAGTTACAACTAAACACACTTGAAAGGGAAAATACAACACATACAACACGCAAACTCAAGTTAGGGCGGATCCCGTGTGTAGAGGTGATGGTTAAGAGGGTCTTGAGAGGCAGCGGAAAGGTAGAGAAGGGGTTTCTGGGTTGTGAAGCAAGAGCGGCATGGGTGGTTGGAGCAGCAGGGCAGCAAGGAGGGGCAGCCCAAGCAGCAGCAGTTGGCTGTTTGGGGCAGCTGGACAGCAGTAAAATAACAAGGTGGAGGCGTTGCGGCAATGACAGTAAGCTGGAATAAGGGACAAGACAACTGGCTGGATGGCTGAAACAACAGAAAACAGTCCGGAAGGATGTTTCCGGGTGGCAACAGCAAACAGGAATGACAGCAGCAGCGATGGTGAAGGTGCGGGAACAGCGGGACAGCTAAAGAGAGATTATCCAAGGGTTGCGGCAGCGAGAAGGACGGCTCGATGCCGAGGAATTACAAGAAAACAGCAACGGGACTGCTGTTGGGGAGGCAACAACGAGGAGGAAAACGTGGTAATAAAGCAAGAGGGATGTAGGAAGGGGTAAGAAATATAGTCACCACCAGGAAACCAAAATACAATTGAAGCACCACTTGAATTTCTAGGATACAGCTCTCGAAGGGAAAAAAAGATGCGGCGGCTGTCCCGATAGCAAACACAGAAAAAACTGACTTCCAAACCCTAAAACAGCATATATATAAGTAAGGACTAAAAATGAATGAAGGATAATAGGAAAGCAAGCACAAGAGAGGAATGCAGGGTTATTTCAGGGCCTCTCCTCAATATCTATTGCCCCGGTGCATAAACTTTGAGCCCTGAGCTCCTGGGTCAGGACAGGACAAGAATTTGTTCACTAACACTGTAACACATAAGGGCCGGAATCAGAGTTTCTCCTTCAGGGTCTTGAATCCTGATTCAAGAAAAACATCAAATGAGATTTGTTTTAATTTCTTTCAGGTTATCTGTCTATACCATGTTCTAATTTAACCTCTTAATCCTTGATCAAGAATAGTTCAGCTGATTTTGCCCTGTTTTATAATTAGAAAAAGGGGTGGCTGGCAGATATATACCAAACACGTTTCAAGTTTCAATCACTACAACTGTTATCATCAAATTTCAGTTTGTGTTGGAGCCCTGAACGAAGCCTTAAATCTGGCGCTCTGTTTTCCCAATTAATCTTCGGTGAGTTATTTTTTAAAAATTTGTAATCTACTTATAATATGCCCACTTCAATTCATTGCAGGTCGCAGATCTAAAGATTACGCAGTCTAAACCTAGAATTTCTCAAATTCTCGCTACAAGATCGAACCTCAATGAGGAAGCTGTCCTTTAGGTTCCTATAAACCATAGACTGCTCGGAAATAAAATTAGGAAATAGATTCTTATAACAATTCCTCATTAATTGTTGTAATGTTACTTATTAATGGTTTTCTTTTAGCACGGCGTATAGAAGCATAACCTTTGTTCACCCGTTAGTTTTGCTGATTGTATTGTTGAGTTTAATTAAATGTTAAAACACGCTTGCATTGTCAAGAGTATTAATATTCTCTGTTTTTTTACTCCAAAGTAAAAATATGGAGGAAAATATTAATAAAAAAAAAGTGACACCATTCTCTAACTTGACCTCTTAATTCCTATGAAAAATATAAAACACTTCAGGATACTAACTTCAATAAGTTTTAGATGCATCTTCACTTAAAATGTTTGCAAATTATGCATGGATAAAACTTTGGCCTTCATTAAACTGTAGTTTGGCCTTCATTAAACTGTAGTTTGGCCTTCATTAAACTGTAGACCGTTTCAGCAAAAGCATAATACATACCTGCTCGAACAAAAGATGGTTCTTAGACTTATATGAAAATAATAACAATAATAATAATAATAATTGCATTAGTTTCTGTTAGCTATTCCATGTTTATTCGTTTTATTGAAAAATNAACTGAGAAAAAAAGTTGTATCACACTCACTCTCAAGTTGTTGTTGCCAAACCTTAGCCTTCAAGCTTTTCCGGAAACATATTAATGATCGTTTCATTATCCACCTCAATGACGATCCCCTTAGTTTCAAAAATCCAAACTTGTAAAAGAGAGCCAAAAAAATAGAACCGCTTCATATTCGACGTGTGAGCTGTCCCAATGTAGGAGATTCCTTCCAGCTACAAGAATGATCCTCCCCGCTTCATCAAGGATCACCATGACAACCCCGACAAGATTATTGGCAACACGAGCACCATCAAAATTAGCTTTAATCCAACCAGCCGTGGGGGGGAGGGGGGCACCAAGGAAGCTGTAAATATAGCCTATTCGGCTGATTAGTTTCCCTTTGCTATCAGATGGGTTGATCAAAGGTAATGGTGAAGAAATCCAAGATCGTAGCCACCATGATCGTCGCTGAGCATATCAGATGCCCATGTTTCTTCGCATTTCGACCATACCAAGAATGATAAACACTGGAACAGTAGAGCCTCCCAATGGAAGCATTGGCACGTGGTAGGTCTTTAAAGGCTTTGATAATATCTTTCAGATTTTTAAGAGAATGCCCCATTTACGAAAAACAAAAAAGAACTCCTTTAGCACTTTACACTTGGCTATAACATGATTGATATCTTCAATATCTGGACACCCCTAAAGGCAATCCAGACCGTCCCCAATCCGCAACCCACAGAGCCAAGCATTAGTGGGTATACCCTGAATGAAAACCCACACACAAAAAAAAAAAATGTATCCATGGTTAAAGTCGAAGCTTATTAAGCCAAGTTTAGTTAGTCGTTGAATCTTGAGAAAGTCTGTTGTATGCCAACGAGGTAATAGTTCTACCCGAAATGACCTTAAAAATTGAAGGCATGTCTTCCAGTGGGCTCCCAAAGGTTGCAGCTGTAAAATTAATTGAACAAGAGCATCTCCAAAAAAATTCTGAAGGGCAGCAACATCTCAGCATCCCTCTCACATAAGAGTAGCTACTTGAATTCCAATAGCTTCCAGTGGACTAATAAAAGTGGGCCATCGAGAGAAAGGAAGGTCCAAAAGCAAAATCTGTTCATAAACAATAATGTCCTTCCAATAACAATTCTTCCATCTAACTATATTTGAAAGGCCAAAGACCCCATTCACAATAATTTTCCAACCTATAGAAATTGTTCTAGACCGAGTAGAGCTTTAGGGATTTCTCCCATATTTCTTGGCCATACACTTGAAAGCTAATTGATTCGGCTTATTGAAAAATTCCCAATTGACCACAACCAGTAAGGCACCCGTCCACTCGTCAGAAGCATGAAGGCCCAAGCCAACTGCCAAGGTGGGCTTGCACATTTCCTCCCAACTTTGTCGCATAAGAATTTTCTGCACACTCTTTCAATGCCATGAAGAACAGTTTTTGGAGGTTCAAAATTTGTCACTTGAAACATGGACATGGGAAGAAGGGATATCCGCAAGGTAATTCTCCCTGCAAGCGAGAGGTGTTGGTTACCCATGGTGAAGTCAAATTCCTTGAGTTTTCTTAGAGCTAACTTGACACTCAGCTAATCAATTTGATCAACGTTCTTGTAGGCTAAAAATCTAGCTACAATGTTTTTCGTCCACTGAAGAGCATTTTTACTGAAAAGGAGGAAGGACTTCACCTCATTAACCCTTTGCCATATCTATTTGCAATAGTGAGCAAGAATTTCCCATCAAATTGTCTTGAAGCAACCTC